>VUQH01055991.1:0-13750 GCA_015106775.1 Etroplus canarensis | reverse complement strand
CTGTGCAAAAGTCTTGATCCCCCCTCCTTTCCTGTAATGTTATAAAGTGGTCTGATCAAAAGTTCTCCAGACTTTCTGAAGATCTTTAAAGTGTCTCTGTGGACATTTTCAGTCCAGTCCTTGTACCTGAACATTTTCACAGGAACTGAACTCTGACCTGTGAATCATTCAAGCATAAAAAGGCTCCTAACACAAGGATGAACCAATGTTGTGTCGACACATAACAACTTAGCAAAGAACCAATTTTAAATGTTCTTAAGGCTTTTTGTTACTAAAACGCTTCATTTGTTCCCATTTCTTTAGTTGAATCTATGAAAAATACCAAAGACAGAAAATAGGATTTTTATGCCAACAAGGTGACCCCCCCCCCCAAAAAAAAAAAAAAAAAAAAGTGCAGAGCTGCAGTAACCACAGAGGAATCCATTCGAGCCATATCATGAAGATATGGGAAGGGGGTGTTGAAGCTAGGCTAAGTGAGCAGCAGTATGGCTTCATGCTGAGAAAAAGTACAACAGATGACATGTTTGCTTTGAGAGTGTTGATGGAGAAGTATAGAGAAGGTCAGAAGGAGTTGCACTGTGTCTTTGGTGGATGAGTTTAAATACCTAGGATCAAACATCCAAAGCAACGGACAGAGCACAAGAGAGGTGAAGAAGAGAGTTCAGGCAGGGTGGAGTGGGTGGAGACGAGACTGTTGTGATGTATAGTTTGGAGACGGTGGCACTGACGAAAAGACAGGAGGCAGAGCTGGAGGTGGCAGAATTGAAGATGTTGAGATTTTCCCTGGGAGTGACCAGGATGGACAGGATTCATATTCATTCATTTATACCTAACTTTGCAACTGTGACCACAGTGGTCAGCAATGCACTCATCCCACCTCAGTGCACCACTGAATGCCACAGGAAATCACTCCTACCTGTGGCCATCAAACTATACAGCTCCTCCCCTTGATACCTGCACTATTATACAGTAGTAGTGTATATTGTAGTATATTATATTGCTGTACTCTGTATATACTGTAAATAGTATTGTTCAACTTTGGATCACCTATGCTACACATTGTATTCTCTTGCATATAAGGGTTATATTTTTTTAATCTTTTATTTGTATTTTCTATCTTTCTTATTTATATATTTAAGGGAGTGTCTGTAATGTAAACAATTTCCCCCCTGGGATTAAGTATTCTTATTCTGATCCAGTTGACAGTTTTTGGCATTTGGGCCACACATTGTGCATTATGGAGGGTGGATGGCTGTTACCCTAATGGGTGCACGTTAACCTCTTCACCCATCAGCAATGCTGTCAGTCAGTGGTGATATCAAAGGGGTACAGTAGCACTGTTGGGAGTATGGAGCAAATTACCCAACCCTTGATAATAGTGCAGTTAATAGCCTAAAGAATTCACATAGAGAAATGCCGTGTACCCTGCCTCCTGTATGCTCCATTCTTGTTCCACCACTCAGCTAAATACATTTTCAGAATTGAGAATGTGATACTAACAGTCTCATGTTGTGTCCTATGCATGAGAAAGTTTCATTTGTGAAAATGGCTGCAAACTGTTAAAATACTTAAAGGATGAAGACTAAGTGGTCATTACATTTGGTTAACTGTCCCACATCCATTAAAGTGCCGGAGTTGTTCCCCATGCAGTAGATGAGATGGTCTTGAATGGAGCTTGGCTAGCACATGCTAAACATAGTAGTGATTGGAATTTCGACTCTTTTCAGAGAGCCGGCTCTTTCAGCTCAGCTCACCAAGAAGAGCCGGCTCTTTCAGCTCCCAAACAGCTCTTCATTTTACCACTTATACCTTTTTATAATTCAGTCAAATTTTGCCCATTTTGACTCATAATATGTAGGTATACACATATATCACTTAAATTATTTGATACATCGTTTATACTGAAGGATTTAAAAGTAAAAATTACAGCCTCTAATATTAAATTGTTGAAGCCAGTTGTTTTATTGTGTTCACCAAATTAACTATAAAATCATCCAGTGAATGCTCCGACTTGCTTGTTGAACTACTCTGCTACACAAGACAGAAACACCTGAAAAACATTAGACATTTTAAAAGGGACTGCTTTGATATTTTCAGTTTTTATTTAAACACACACCCCTAACAAAAGAGTAGGTATTTCTTTTATTAATAACAGTAAAAAAACAGAAAAAAAACCCCAGCTGACTCCAAACTTTGCAGAGAAAAAGTATTGAAAAAAGGCACATTAAATACAGGACTCAAGTAAATGTGTTTCGTTATTAAAACTAAAATTATCCGTTTACAGTAAAATTAATTCTAAATAACATAAGAAAGTAATATATTGCAATGTGCTAAACAGCAGCATCCAACACTTTAGGTGTCCGGTATGATGGCTTAGTTGTACAAATTCTACATTCTGCCTTTGTGTTATCAAGCTTGTCATAATGCATCCAAATCCTACTTATCTTCATAATTTTTTTTTTTTGAGAATTCTTGCAGTATTTTGTAGTCCTCACTCCCCTTTTCTGCACCCCTGCCCTGCCCTGCTCTGCTTGGTGGTTTGATCCTTGTCTACCCTCACATGATTGGTTTCACAGCATACACATGATATTTAGTGAGTGAATGCATTCAACACTTGTAGCTGGAGATTGCAACAGCAGTCGTTCACCTCAAAGAGCCGGCTCTTTGTACTGGTTCATTCGCGACTGACGCATCACTAAAATGGGACACATTCATGCCTTCTTTTAACAGATGTTTGTAATCATTTATCGCCACTTTAATACAGGTGCTGCTGGTCAGAAGAGTGCGATGTTCGTCCATGCACACTCGTTTGAAGATTTGACTGCTGAGGCTGAAGAAGAGGCCCTGAGAGCAGCTGATGCAGCCAAATCAGAAGAACAGTGTGAAGAGGAGCTTAAGGTGCTTGTTGCAGAAAAGAACATTGATGAACAACACAATAATGAGAGTAGGACTAAGGAGGAAGATGTGTCTAGTGAAGCGTGGCGGAGCCATAAAAAACACGTGTTTGTGCTGAGTGAAGCGGGAAAACCAATCTACACTCGCTATGGCACGGAAGAAGCTCTGTCGAGCACTATGGGGGTGATGATGGCCCTCGTGTCCTTTGTCGAGGCTGAGAAGAACATCATACGCTCCATCCATGCAGGTCAGAATATACTTTAGCAGTAACATTTGGTGTATAAGGTTGAAGTGCTTATTTTAATTTAAGGTAAATGTGTCAAGTCCATGTAACGACTGTTAACATGTTTTTGTCAGATGGTTGTAAAGTGGTTTTCCTCACCAAGAGTCCTCTGGTCCTGGTGGGTGTGTCACGAACCAATCAGTCAGACAAGGAGCTGTTACGGGAGTTGCAGTACATCTACTACCAGATTGTCAGCCTGCTCACCCTCACCCAGCTCAACCACATCTTCCAGCACAAGCAGAACTACGACCTGCGGCGTTTGCTGGCCGGTTCAGAGTATCTCACTGACAACCTGTTGTACCGGCTGGAGCGAGACCCTGGCCTGCTGCTCAGTGCTGTCACCTGTCTGCCTCTGGCCAGCTCTGCCAGGGACGTAGTGTCTTCAAGCCTACAGGCTGCCAAAGCCAAAAACCTGGTGTTCTCCATCCTCCTGGCTGGTGACCGGCTGGTCACTCTGGTCAGGAAAAAGGACCAGTTCCTGCACCACATAGACTTGCACCTGGTCTTCAACCTTGTCGGCTCCTCCTCATCATTCCGAGAAGGTGAAGGCTGGACTCCGATCTGTCTGCCAAAGTTCAATACTGCAGGATTTTTCCATGCTCACATTTCTTACCTACAGCCTGCATCTGAGCTCTGTCTCATTCTGGTCTCAACTGAACGAGAGGACTTTTTTAACATGTCTGACTGCAAGCAAAGATTTATGGAGAGGCTGAGTAAGCGTAGTGCCTACCAGGCCCTGAAGGAAGCGCTTAAATGTCCTAGCTACTCTGTGGCGCAAGTTGGCATCCCAGAGCTCAGGCACTTCCTGTATAAATCAAAGAGCTCAGGACTGTACACCAGGTGAGTGGTTATAAGTGCAAAAAAAAAAGAAAAATAACCGTGATAACGTGAACTCCACACAAAAGGGCCCTACCTCGGTTTCAACCCAGGACCCTCTTGCTGTGAGGCAGCAGTGCTAACCACTGAGCCACAATCATCTGTCAACAGATAAGGCAAAGGTTTCTGTCTTCCTTGGCAAAAATGTACAAGACTATTTTAGGAGGAAAAAGGCAAATTATACCAACACAATAACTTATTCCCAACTGTGAAGCATCATGGGTTTGTTCTACTTTGCCCCCTTAGAGCTGGATGCCTTGCAGTCATTGAGGGAACAATGAGTTCATAGTTGTACTGAGAACTTCTAGAGTAAAATGTCAGGCCTCATTTTTGTGCAAGTCTTACAAGCCATGTCAGAAAACATCTAGTAGTTCTTTCTACTAGAGGAGGTTCTAAGTTTTTAAATGAATGAGTTCACTCTCCTGTTTTAAGCCTGCGCTGAGAGTGATCATTCAGTGTGTAAAGACCATGGACTGCATAAAACATGAAGGAAGCTATCATCATGTCACCCACTGGTTTTGGACTCTGCATTCTGAAGCTTCAGTGTTACTGTTTTGGCCACCGCTATGTTAGATTTTTTGAGGCCAGAAATGACCTATTATGGATGAAAGAGTGGAGCGCAAATTTATCAGCTTGCTATGGCAAGCTTAGTTAGCAGGCTGCATCAATAAAGTGTACGAGTGCAAGCCACAAAAACATGTGCTAATTAATGCTAAATAACAGACTAATGAAACACTAGAATTTCTCCCATCAATACTGAAGCACAAACTTCCTGGATTGTCAGCAAGTCAAAATATTAGTCAGATAATCTATTAAAAGTGCTTCAGAAGGCACCAGCAGCACACACGCAGAAGCCTCATCCACTACTTTGAGTCGTTAAACTCAAAGTAGTGGATGAGGCATAGCAGAATATGATGGGCTGCCTCTGTCAATCAGTGTGGCCATGCTCCTCACATTAATGAGGTGGATGAGTAATAACAATATTCACCCCACTCAGAGTTGTTATAAAGGGGGATACCATTCATAGAGGCAAAAAATGTATTTATTTGGTTGTTTTAGCAAGGGAATCTATGGTGATTAACTCTCTTTTAGAGCCAGCTTCAAATGGCCATTAGAGGAACCACAGTTTTTGCCACTTCTGTATTGGCTTCACTTTGCAGCGCTGGAGGTTGCCCCTTGATATAGACATGAAAAGTAAAAACCAGTGCTGCTAGTGTGTTATTTAGCTGGACTGTGTTTGTTCAACTTAGTGATTAAGATCAGAGCATGTTTAAGCATTAAATAATCCAGAAACCCTGTTTAGTGCTAAAACATTTTCTGCCTCTACTATGTAGTCAGATGTTTTTTGAAATTAAGAAAAATAATACATAAATAACCACATAATTAAAGTAGATGCCAGTTGCTTTTATGTTTAACTGTGTCAGCTGTAATAGTGCCATTGCTTTCTGAACCAGTAAAATTTTTAATCATCATTAATGTACAAAGATCTCAAGGCACTCATGAATGTAAATCATTGTTCTGGCATATCGTTTGCTTACAGTCCAGAGTTTCCATTGGTGTACCAATCTGATGAAGAACAGGAAAGGCTGATGAACTTGTACCAGGAACTTCACAGCTGCTTGCACCATCCAACCAGACCTCTCCGCTTCTTCTACCGCTGCAGGGAAACTGAAAACCTGCTGGCATGGGTGAGTCTCACTTTTCCGTTACACAGTTTCAATCTTTACAAATGCTATACGCCTGGTTGTGGCCTCAATATAGCTCATGAAGGGAAAACACACTGATTAAGTAACACATTGTGCAATAATGTCTTCAAAGCATCACTTCATTATTTGTTTCTCAGACATTCATTTTTAACCAGCATTGCAGTAAAATAGAATAGTCATATAAGAGTCTGCAGCCCTTATATTATGGGTGTTACAGTATGCTGGTATTGATAATAACTGTGTGGTTGTTAAAAATGTAAAATATATTCATAATATAAACAATAGCACACCAGTACATTTAGGGTTACAGACTCACTTTGCAGTTTATCGTGGCTTTTTTTGCTTTCAGTAATTACTTTACTTTAGTCTCAGGTTATCCACACACTTTACGAACGACTAAATTGAGTTGGCAGCTGCTCGCATTCATTTTTCTGTCACTGCCACAACCGCCCTCACATGCCAGGAGAGATCCACTTTACACAACACACTTGCTAAGTTACACTGACTGACTCACGCAAGTGCAGTTAAGCTGGTGTTTGTTGAGAGAAGGAAGCACTGGAGACTGTTGGGGAATTAATTCTTTATGTAATGACTGTTTTTATTTTCATCTTCTCTTATTGCTTCTCCGCTGCGCCTCTCTGCTCTGAGACTGTGAGGGTTTCTCAGGGTTTTTCCAATTTGTCTCTGGCCTGATTGAGTCACTGCAGTTAATTGCTCTATTTTAGCTTCATTCATGATCTGAGTGACGCATATATCAGTGACATTTGTTCATACACCTTTAGCCATTTCATTACGTTTAACTATTTGCCTTATCAGGGGTAACTACGATTTTAATAAAATTTAGTAAATAAAGGTAAGGAGGATTTTTTTAAATCAAATTTTCATTGATAATTCAATATTATGGAATATTATAATGAAAATCTAATATTGGGACCGGTCTAGCTCCAGACCTTAACACTGTACAAGGAAGCAATATAAGGGTTATTACTCAAAAAAAGTAATATGTTAAGAGCCTTTGGTTACTTAATTACCTTCTGGAGAACGTACAAAATTGCACTACTTGTTAAATTACTTCATGCATTGTCACATAATTATTTAATATAAACCTGAGGCTACATTCTCATACACTGACACAAGTCACTGTTCTCATGAGGACACACAAGCTTTCTTTTAGTGTTTGAATATGAACACAGAGTTGAAAACCAGCATAAAGAGCACTTCACAGCAATCGACGTAGAACAATTAAAATAATTTTACAGTCCTTAAGAATTTATAATGTTAAGCCACATTTTAAACTAATAGACAGCACCTTAAACATGTTGAGTACAATTGCAACAATTTTTTTTTCTTTTTTTTTGCCCAATACTTTGCAGCACAGTAAGCATTTATATTATAATACTATTCACAAAGTCAATCAGTGGTTCAGAACTGATATGATGGGGTGCACTTTGTAGCATACGATTGGAACCTGTGGGTACACCCTTCGGACAGACATGTGATTTCAGGGTTTTGCCAGGATTTTCGGATTGATGATAAGAAGTCAGTTTGGACATGGACTTTTCTGTGATTTCATGCTCCCTTTGTCTTGTTCTGCTGTCTTTCCTGCAGGTGACAAGCGGCTTCGAGCTCTACCTCTGCTTCAGCCCGCTGGCGACCAAGGCCTTGGCGGTCTCCGCCGTTAACAAACTGCTGAAGTGGATCAGGAAGGAGGAGGATCGCCTCTTCATCCTGAGTCCTCTCACATACTGAACCTCCTTGAAACGTAAAGCAGCGGCATTGTGAACACCGACCAGCCTGGTGCTAACTACAGCTGCATGATGACGTACTAGTTTTTCAGCATTTGATGATGATTGTCAAAGCCTATGCATTTTGGTTTTTTTGGAATGCTGTGTTCTAATTCTGATTTGTGATGCAGTGCAATTAAATTAACTCTGTATTTTAGCTGGCTAGATTTTTATAACTTTTAATTTAAAAAAAATAACCGCAGGTGGAAGCAAAATCAGCATTTTGGATGACCTAAACCTGTGTTGTTTGCCTGCTGTTAAAGATCTTTCATGAAAGGGTGGTTTACTGTAACAGCTATTAGGCTTCTCACAACTAGGAAAAAAATGCTGTTTTTTTAAAAAAATATATTAACTCAATTCTTAGAATTAATAAATTATATTTCAAAAACTGGAAATTCCTCAAGAACTGCAGTAGAATGTACTCTATATGACATGCTGGTAAAATATGGGCTAGCCTCATTCCTGTTGGAAGGATTGCCAATTTACCGCTATGCACTCATTTTTTTAATTTTTTTTATTGACTGTAACTTGTTTACTGCTATCAGGAGTTTGTATTAACATGTACTGTTAATCTCACTGTGAAGGTTTTTTGCAATTAAGATAATAATTCTTCCAGTTTTTCTGGAAGCATTTTCTTTAGATTTTCATTTACTGCAATACGCAATAACAAGACAAGTGCAATGTTTCTGCATGCCTTTAATCATTAAGGTTCGTTGCATTTCTTGTAATCCTGCTTTGCCTGAGAAATCCAGCCTTGCCGCATTTTCCTCCTCTAGTCATGCCTTAACTAATTGTTGTTGTGCAAAGCCCATGTAATGATTTTTGGCAGCCCCACAACTGCAAAAATAATTATACATAAATAAATAAATGACTGGAAGATCATGTGTCATGCTTTGCCCTAACACTGTAAGTAGTTTATAGATGGTAGAAGTTGCACAGGACACCAGCAGAACCTGGGGTCGTTAACCTTTACTAGCAAAAGAGCCATTTTTTCTAACAAATTTGACCAAAACTATCTGTATAGACCTGCAAAACATATTTGAGCCTGAACGTGAAGGTGACATAGCCCATTAAGTATAACTACCACTCAAAAGTTTGGGATAACTTGGAAATTCTCTTGTTTTCCTTAAAGACACACAAGAAAAGCACCCCCCAGACCATCACGCTGTCTCCACCATGCTTGATTGATGGTATTAAGTACTGTTTTTGCATCTTTTCATTTGTTCTGCATCTCACAAGTGTTCTCCTGTTTGATCCAAAGACATCAAACTTGGACTCTTCTGTCCACAAAACCTTCTTCCAGTCTCCAATGTCTGTGCTCTTCTGCCCATCTCAGTCTTTTCTTTTTATTGGCCAGCATTCTGAAGTCGCCTCTTCAGTGTTGATGCTGACACTGGTGTGTGTGACGGATACTATTTAGTGCAGCTGCCAGTTGACTACCTGTGAGGCATCTAAACTGGCTACATACTCTCAGATATTTATCTTCTTGCACATTTGTACATCAGGGCCTCCTTTTTCTGTCCTTGTTAGAACCAGTTTGTGCTGCTCTCTGAAGGGAGTAATTAAAAACGTGATAAGAGATTTTAATTTTCCTCACATTTTCTTGCACTGAATAGCCTTCCTTTCTAAGCACAACAATAGACTGATGGGTCTCTAAAGAAAGTTCTTTCTTCTGACCATTTTGAGCCTGTAAACAAACAACTGATGATGCTTTAGATACTAAAGTAACCTAAAGAATATCATGCACCCTGTTTTGCTCTCCCATTAGTACAATGATTTTCAGCTGTGCAATACTATTACGAAAGTGCTTTTTAATGATCAGTTAGCTTTACAAAAATAATTAACTTGGATTAGCAGCCATACAAGGAGACTAACGTAGAGGAGTGACAGTTGCTAAGAATGGGCCTCTATGCAAAAATGTAGATTATCCTTTAAAAATCATCTGACTAATTTTCTTTGTGAAATGCATGAAAATGTGTTTTTTCTCTGGAAAACAATGACATTTGCAAGTTATGCCAAACTTTTGAGCAGTAGTATATACCATAACATTATGACCACCTGCCTAATATCGTGTTGGTCCCCCTTTTGCTGCCAAAGCAGCCTTGACCCGTCGAGGCATGGACTCCACCAGTTCACAACTGTTCCTTCCTTGGACCAGTTTTGATAGATACTGACCACTGCAGACCAGCTACACCCCACAAGAGCAAGCCCACAAGCCATCAGAATTTGGCCCTTGTCAAACTCCCTGAAATCCTTATATTTGCCCATTTTTCCTGCTTCTAACACATCAACTTTAAGGACAAACTGTCGCCATGATGAAGAGATGTCTGTCTGTGGTCATACTGTTATGCCTGATCAGTGTAAATTAGTCCATCAACGTTACTAATAAATGTAAATATTTAAAATCTTTTGCCACTGACCACTCAGCAGTGCCTTTGCATTTTCATCACAATACCCACTGTCATGTGGTTATGTGTTGCTTTAATAACATTATAACACTTCTAAACATGATGAAAACTGTGGAGGAATATCTATTGGCATGTACAGTGTTTTTCCTGCTTATAAAAATATTTGGCGCCCCTCAAAAGAGGTTTTGGCCTTCTGCCAAAGGAAAACCAATTAATTTAAGCTTAAATACAAGCTCAGAATACATTTTTATTGACCAAATAACCAAAAATAACATGAAAATGAATAGACTTATGTAAATTCAGGTCAGGTCAACAGATCAGTTGTGCTTTCATGTACATGCATAGTCGCCCAACGGCCTATGTAAAGCCAGAATAAACATTGATGTATAGGCCTACTTTGATGACCACTTCCAGACCTGTGTTTGTGTTATATTTGATCCCTTAATCCTTTTATATTTTTCAGCAGATGCAGTGTGCTTTTCCTGGAAATGTCCTTCCACATGACTGTTTTTGGTGCTTTCTTAGTGCAGATCAAGCAAGCCTACTGTTTTGGCAGTGAAAACAAATTAAGTTCTTTTTGTTTTTTTGCCAAAGCCACAGGGAGCCGCTGGAGATGGGCAAAAGAGCCGCAGGTTCGAGACCCCTGGCCTAATCAATAAGCACATTCGCGTAATAGAAATAGTTTGTAGTCGCAGTGCTCTGACACAACACAGGGTAGGACGGCGGCTGGCATCAAAGTAAAAAGAGTGATCGTTTCTGGCACCATGCACGCCTCCATTCAAAGTGGTTAAACCTGTGTGTCCAAGGTGGGCTGACTGTCCTCTGCTGCTGCTGTATTTAAGACAGAAGCGGGGAGGAGCGAGGAGGACGCAGCCGAGGCGCGGAGGACAGATTCACACTGGGAGTTAAAGTTAAATCCGAAACCTTTACACTTTACAAGTTGCCGCCGCTTAAAGAAGACACACAGGCTTTAACTTGTTTTTTTTGTGCATATATTAAAAGCTAATCTTATGATCTTTGCCTGAGGGAAGACCCATCACCCCCCTCCCCAGCGCTGTTTTACAGTGAGAACAGGAGCGGAGCTGCAGGGGCTGCTTTCCCCAAGAGGACCAACCTGTGTAGGTAAGCTTTTCCTCAGGCTCTGGATTGATATTTTAAAGAAAGTAGAAATGAACTAGGCTTAACAGGATACAGTGTGACCAGAAAAGGAAATAAAAAGTAGCACAGTGTGTTTACTGTGTTATTGTTTACTATTTTATAGTATCCAGTGTTAAGATCAGAAGACTGTTGACATACTCTGTGTTATCACTCATAATATGAGGGAGGGTTTCCAGCGTCATATATTCCACTTAGAGTTAACTGCAAGTAACATTTATTGTTGGATTTGTGAAATAAACCTAATAAAACACACCACTGACTGAATTCACAGAGCAAGGTGTTTCCCTGTTTAACATTACAGGGTTTTGTGCAGCTACTGGAATCAAATTGCATCTTAACCTGTGGACCCTCACCAATGAATCCACAGGAGTAAAGGCAGACTGGAACAAGAAACATGAATGTGGAGACAAGATCAACAATCTGAGAAAGGTAATCAAATAATGGGGTTGATTTCTGATCTCACATTGTTTTGAGGGATAGGATCACACACAGCGATATCTTTGAAAATAACATAAATGCAGACACAGTGTCTCTTATTACAAAATATTTCTGGTGAGCCTGTACTGCCCTGGAAATCAATGGGTCCTTGGGGTACAGCATGCCTTAAATATTGATTATTTGGACAGCAGCTTGACTCCCCTGGGATATAGGTGCATTGATTAATTCAAGGGAGGTGTTCAGTCTTCTTCTATTCTAATTAAATGACACCAAAGTGCTAGTGAGCAAAGCTTTTCAGTGATTACTTGTGTGCTGGCCTGAAAACAGTGCAATGACCTGAAACTCTGTTTCAACCATTTGCTTTATTAACCATGAACATGAAGAAAGTCAATCAGTGCCATTACTATGTGTACCCATGTCCTCAAACCTTAACCTCAGCTTCACGCGGAGCTGCGAATGTTAAAATGTAACACTTCATCAGTGCCATTCTATGAATTATTGATGTGAAGACATGAGATTCTGGACTTTACCTTTGGACTGCTTTTTTAGCAATAGCGAATGCTCTGTGCTTAACATATATTGCATCAAACTGTAGTTTTTGCACTGTTAAATAAAATGATCAAAATGGATTACATTTTCTGACACGAGCCGATGAGCGGTTTTGTCCCCACCTGGGAGGCTTAAAGGGTACATGGTGTCTTATGACCATCAGTCCATGGACATCTTTTCCCCCTGGAAGGCACGTACTGGTTGTGACAGGAATGCAAAATAGAGAGGCAGGGTTCTTGAAAACAGCCATACTGTGATGTGTCTAGTTAATGATCCACCTACGTCTGTTCACGATGAAGACAAGGCTCAGAATTTGAAACACAATTTCCTGTAGTTGTGCAGAACTTGAACTGGATGAGCAATGGAAAATTTTAGATTTTCTAAATATGGTAGGTTTAAGACTTGCAAAAGCTATTGTTTTGGCTTGTTACCACCACTTCTCTTACATAAAATAACATGACTCACGTGGAGATTTCTGCCTGTGATTACCCAGAATAAACATGACCAGACAGATATGAATGATCTGTGCAGGAAGTCCCTAAAAAAATAGTTGGATCCAGAGCTACTACGCTGAGCACTACTAACACAGCTCTGCTTCTGATGATATAAACATTTCCTCTCAGTGTTTGTGGTGAGTCAGAGGAAGCTTTTAGCTCTATGACCACATATGCTTTTATCATCAGGCTCAGACAAGATGATGATGTTTGTCACCTCAAGTCTATTAGGATTCAAGGCAGAACATAATTAAGTACTGTAACATTGATTTTCACTTTCATCAGTAACAAAACCCATGGGAAGCATCATTTATCATGACAACATAAAACAACAGGCTGCTATTGAGCATTTTATAGTCTTACAGCAAGTTTTAGTAAAAACCTCAACCACACTGTCGACTATTATCAAAAATAGGCATCGCAGAGCCTCTTCATATATGTCAAATAGGGGGAAAATGCTCCATGGCTTTGTTCAAAGGTAGTTCTTAAAAACAAAATCCATTCCTTCTAACAGAAGAAGGTGAGATGCATTTGATAGTCTAGAATAAAGCTTTTATGTCAGCCTTTAGTCATAATAAAGAAAGTTTGGAAAATATGCTTATTTCTTTGCCAGGGTTAGATTGGAAAATTTAAATAACTCTTATGCATGTCCATTCAGTATGATTCTGGTGCTAGAAGATAGTTAGCTACACTATATAGAAAAAAGCACTGGGCTACCTACACTTCACACCTACAGGGGCTTTCAAATCTGTATGCATTAAAGTGAAGTTCATCCCCTTTCAAGATTCAAGATTCAAGAGCTTTATTGTCATTTCAACTACATATAGCTGGCGCAGAACACAGTGAAATGAAATAATGTTTCTCCAGGACCTGGTGCAACATATAAACATGTAACATATGACATGTGACAGAGACAGGACTAGTTTTTATTTCTACAGTTAGAAAAATTTAAGTTTAAAAGATTAAAAAAAAAAAGAGATAAATAAATAAATAAAGTGCAATGTGTGCAACATGTGCAACAGTTGCAACAATGCAATGCAATGTAAACAATGCCAAGGACACCCTACAATGCAAAAACAGTACACAAGAAAGGCAAGAAAAAAGAAAACACAAGAACAAGACACTAGCGCCGAAAGAAAGTGCCGTAGCAGCAACTGAG
>VUQH01055988.1:0-11398 GCA_015106775.1 Etroplus canarensis | reverse complement strand
GTCCAATCAGTTTAATTAAACACAGCTGGACTCCAATGAAGGAGCAGTACCATCTCAAGGAGGATCAGAAGAAACAGACAGCATGTGCGTTAAATATGAGTGTCACCGCAAAGGGTCTGAATACTTATGACCATGTGATATTTCAGTTTTTCTTTTTTAATAAATTTGCAAAAATTTCTACATTTCTGGTTTTTTCTGTCAAGATGGAGTGCTGAGTGTACATTAATGAGAAATAAAATGAATATAAAATGAATATATATATATATATGTATATATATATATATATATATATATATATATATATATATATATAGACTGCATAGAGTAGTTCAGCTGTACATTCAGGGTTCAGAGCCAAATAACCTTCATGGGAGGAAACTGCTGAGGCTTTAACTGTGCTTGACGCACAGTTTTTTCCAGCTTGGCCCTGGGGTACTGATCAGGTACAGTGGGTTATATTCCTGCTCATCTGAAGCACCATGCTGCTGTGTGCATGTGTGTTTGTCAGTGTTTGTGTGGATGTTCATGCACTCCGCACTCAGGAAGGAGTTGTTTCCAATGCTGTGCCCAAGCCCTTTCCTGCTGACATCGGTCTTTTGGCAAACGTGGCAAAAATGATCTAATCTCCATATATACACAAACTCAGACTCACACAAATGAATACACACTTACTGCAGCTAGGCATTATTTTTTCTCAGTTTCATACACTGATTGAAAATTACACAAAATCATGCTGGTGCTGGTCTAAATACTTGTATGCATCCTCAGTGAAGGGTATTTTTTTTACCATACTATTTGATCATGAGCATGTATCCATGTAAATTCAGATTTTGTCAAAGCTTATTCTGGTGCACTGCATTTGTATGTCCAGGCATGACAGCAGAAGGACATTGTTGAATTCCACATTAACCTGACTAGGACATTCAAGCTCTGACTAAAAAGGCAGTTTTCCGCCTCTAAACCCTCATTAACTCCTACCCACTCGTGGATTAAGTCCTGGGATCCAGACAGCTAACAACCCTGCATGCGTATGGTAAGAGCTGCTCAGCCATTCACAATGCTTTATGACAACAACTCATAAGCCTTCTTCAAGAAACTCCCACAGAGGAAAATTTGCAAAACAAGTGCTTAGCTTGACAGCATTTGAAAGAGAGGGAAGTCAGGGGTATTTTTCAACAATTGGAAGATGCAAGAAAGAGAGAGTAAAAAGACTTTTGACTGGTCATTTAAAGCTGATTTGGACTGCTTACTCGAGCCTTTATTCACTCCCAGGATGTTAAATGTACAGTCTTCTAGCTGATTTATGCCACAGGTCCCTCCCTCCTATAACATACTTTTTAGCACTATAAACATTACTGCTAACTCTCTGCTGTGGTCAGTGCATTATGGCATGGCCAAGTACACCTTGTGTATGTGTCTTGTAGACCCAGAGCTTCTGACAATACAACATTATTTGACGCTTTTTTATGATAATGTGTTCGATTGGAAGAAGTTTTAACTTAACTGAAGATTAGCCTGACTTTTGAAGAAAATTTTGACAATTTTGTAATGTCTACTTTAGAAAAGTCTGGTACATATTAAATAAGCATGCAGTGCATGCATTTTTAAATGACACCAGATGGACAACCTGCCTGAACTGATACCTGGTGCAAGAAGCAATTGACATAAAATCAGACATGACATGTGCCAGCCCACACAGAGACCTCTTGCAATCAGCGGTAGTCCTTTTCCCTTTAAACAGAATTTCACAAATGACCAAAACACCCTTGATAACCTGAACCACACATGTTGCCTTTCTTTATTAGCAATTATGAAAGACAGAATAAAAGCAAAGGCAGCTGTTTTGCAACATATTTTAAGGCGTGGGAAAATGGTTAACATGCCTTGCATAAGTGTGTACTGAGATTCCAGTCAAAAATTGCAGAATGAAAGCATGTGGTAAGTCTTTTTGCTACACATGCACTTTTAGAGGTTAGATATATTACAGTATTTTAACCTAAGGGCAATGATGACGTTCTCTATTAAGTAGGCTATCATCTCTAAAGCCTGCATGACTTTTTACACAGGTTTAGAGCAAAGGGAAGCAACACACAAGAAAGAACTTTTCCACTCTTTGTATGAAACTTGGAGCATAACTGCTGAATCACAGCTACCACTATTATTGTGCATACAGCTCGTATATCTGGTATCATCCAGTCATTAGGGGGAGTAAACATTTATAGAAGGGGTCACTCATGTGGCTCTTTAACCCATCTCCAGTGGCACCCTGTGGTTCTGACAGAAAACTAGATGAATATGGAAATAAATCATTTAAAAATTTTAATCAGTTTTATTTTTATTTACCCTTGTTGTGAGTCTCTCTATTCTTTGGCAGTAAAAACGCTTAGCTTCCACACGGAATTAAAATAAAATCTTTTAATATTTTTTCATTAAACGTTCATCATAGATGTGGTACTTTATCCTCTTATTTTTACTGAACCTCAATATTGGTGAGTCAGTGTATTCACATCAATAACTCATTTTGATTTCCCCAGCTTTGTAGGCTACTTCATATCAAAAAATCTAAAAGTTATAGAGGAAATAGAGAATTTAAGAGCACATGGACAGATTTCTTTCCTTTCACTGCAAATGCTGCTGGCGTACAGGTATGCTTTATCTATTCCCGGGCTTTAGTCAAAATTAAAGTGAAACTGATCTATTTTTCTTACTTCTATTGTCTTTATAGCTATTCTGCTGCATCATGTTTTACACATGATCAAAATACGCTCCTTTCAATTTGATTCATTTGCACAAATGTAGGAGGGACTCGAAGTTGCCCACATAGCTTTAAAGCTACTCTGTTTCAAAGCAGTAGCATGTCTATATTTTTTCCTCCACTTCAAATTGTTCAGTTTTCTTGATCATAAATTTAGTAAGCAATTTCATTATTTTAGTTTTCTATAGCCAACAATGCATGAAAAACATGGCATTGTTGTGATGCATATGCATATTTAAAGTACCAAATAGCCCCAAACAGTATAACGCAAAGCAGTCAAAAATGGTAAACGATTTGACATATTTATATAAAATAGTAATGGTGATAGGCTAAATTATACTTAATAGATTGTGTCACCTTCATTATAAAGGTTCAAATATGTTTGCAGCTCCATATAGATTTTTTGGTCAGAAATTGCTCAAGAAGAGCTCTTTTGATAGTAAAAGGTCACAGTAGCATTGATAAGCCTGAAGTTTTTTAAGAGCTTTAAGGCCAAAGAGAAATGCGATACATCTATATTTTTAGAAAAAGATGTTTGCATTTATTCAAGGCAAGAATTTATTTTACATGACACATGCCCACAACTGGTTTATAATGCAAACGTTTGTACTTTCGTTTCTTTTTTCATCAGAAATGATCAAGGACATCAAAGAAACTGTTTCATAACCACATTAGTAGAGCTGTCTTACTAACAGTGGGTACATTAGGGACCAATGTTTGCCCCCGAATGAGATTTTGTGACCTTGCTGCCAGTTTGCTGAAGTTACATAATGTCCCCAGACAGGTGAAAAAACAAATGACCAATTACTGGTGTCTCCCTGGAGGGCGACTGTACATCCACTGCTAGGACTGTTCCAGCCAGTCAAAACCAGTGCAGCAGCAGGTAAGAACACGGTTTGTTTGTGTAATAAGTGTGTATTTTGGAGTTGCACTTTCTATGTGAGTTTAGGTGTGAACCTTCAACTTCATGTGCATATGTGCATGTACTTGACCAATATAAATATTATATGTTAAGACTGTACACACATTTTAAATGACACAAAAAAAGCTCAGAAATAACAGAGTAATAAGAGAAATAACTAACATAATCAAATTTAATCAAATCAAATTTTCTAACTCTTTAGACAGAAAAGTCCAGAATTCTAATTAATAGAGCAGAAATTAGTTGAACTTAAATCAAAGTATATTCAGTCTTTACTTTTTTCCCCCAAAACTTTTGGGACAGAGAGAGCTGTGTTGTGTTTTTGCTTTTCTTTTTTTGAGGCAACATGTCTCACCTGCTGTCCCAGCTGAGATCACAGCAGGGCTGAGCATCGTAAGCCAACACCCAGTTCATGTGTTAATCCTGAAGTGATGACATTTCAGTCTGGCTTCACAGATATGGCAACAGTGCACCGCCTAAGCACACGTTTGAGAGATGTGTTCATCTCTCAAATATGAACACATGCTGATTCTTGTTTATGAGCAACATGGTTTATTTGCGAGTGTTTTTTGTATGTGTGCAAACAGTGTAAGAATAATTTTTTTGCATTAATATATCAGTCAACTAAGGTAAAAATATTACCACAATTAATTTAACAAATTGAAAAAGACTTTTTATGGTTTTGTGACCTTTTCAAGTAAGGTCTGTGCTGCTTTATGAAACACTATTGTGCTAAACATGAAGTGTGTTTTTTGAACTGCCTGCCAACTGCCTCAATGCCTGACAAATTATACCCTTCTACTTCTCCAGTGGCTGTTCTGGCACAAAGGTAGTGGTTAAACAAAGTTATACAACAGCAGGCAACTGCATTTTCTTCATGCAAAATTCTAAATTGGGCTCTTAACAGTGTAGTAATTGAGATAGATACCAAACCCCCTGCAATCTGCGTGGAAAAGAAAGTCTTGATTTGAGGAATTTACTTTGGGGCTGATGTTTTTGGTGGCGAGGTTAATGCAGCAGTTTTGAAGGGGTAATGCAGTGTGGTTACCCTTAGTGGTTAGAGAAATGCACAAAAACATGAACTTACACACAATCAGTGCACATAAAGTATACACAGGGAAGAAGAAAAATAGAAATGCATTCATGTAATCATAGGTATGGGCCTTCACACCCACAATCAAGCACCCATGCAAACGTATGCAAAATAATGATTTGCTTCTCATGCAGTTGCCTTCTCTTAGAAAGAAATCTGTTCTTTCTAGTAAGAAAAACATGAAGAATATCTTATATCACATTCCTTTCATAGTATGTGACAAAAAATATAGAAATAAACTTTTAAAAAATCAAAATTGTAGTTTTGGGTGAAAAAAGTTTTTCTTCATAAAAAGTTTTATTCCTTCAGCTGTTGTAAATGCACACAATCCTCTCGATTCTAACCGTTTAACCCCTTAGGCTACCCCCCCGCCCATAAAAAAATAAATAGTAAGAAAAAAAAATCTAGATCTTTAAACTTCTCTGTGGTATTTACCTACTTTACAAAATGCCAAGCAATACTACACAATAATAAATTCACATGAACTGTTGTTTGCTTGCAGCACAGGCGTGCTGTGAGCACAAGAATAACTCCTCCTGCCTTTATACTTCCTTGAAATGCAGAAGTGAACCATGTGACAATGAGGTGACATCTTAAGATGTTTTCTCATCGCACCCAGTAGATATGATGTATTGCACTGAAGCACTGAGGCAACTTTTCTGTGACCACAAACTTCCCCTATCTGTAAGAACAATCAAGAACCGTGGCGAAACGACCCCTGCCAGAGGACCCAGCCTTAGGGTGGCTCTGCTTCCTGTGGTGAAAATGTGATGTGATACTGCCAGACTTTGCACCTTTTCAGCTCTGCGATAAAACACATGGAAAAAGATCATATGGAAGCAGCCTAGAGCTACTTCTATGCATAGCACATAATAGACTTTTAAAGGGCTTGTGGAACTAGATTTCTGATTTTAAAACAAGTCTTTAATTAAATAGCTGCGATGTGTTTTAACAACTAAAAGGTTTTTAAAGAAAGAGTCATCTTTATGACATTACAGAACATGGATGGGTCTGTGGTCTATCATACACTTCCATTTTATTATTATGGACACGTTCATACACAAGTTTTGTAACTCTGTTACACCAGAACTGCATGCATTTGTTCTCAAGTTGTTGTATGGGTAGAAAAAAAAATATTTTCTATGTGTGTATGTGTGTGTGTGTGTGTGTAGTCCAAATTTGATGTAGTCAGTATGACCTTTGCAAGTACCGCACATGAAGAACATCTTTGCAAACAGTTTTGTGGTGTTAGCTGTTTAAACAAGTCAGTCACTCTCTATCCTCCAAAATCTTAACAAAAAAAAAAAAAAATCCACTTACAGTAATTGGAAGCATGAGAATCATAGCCAGTGTGGTGCTAATCACATGACATCCCCAGCAGACTGCTAAAGTGAAACCGAATCCATGGGGTTTTCCAGGAGCAATTCACTGTACACACCACTGAGGTCTTTACTGTGTAAACTCATTTCAGGGAAAGGGTTTGGCCTCATACTACTTTTAGCTTTAACAAAAATGGTTTCCCCCAAGCTGTTTGGCACCATCAAAGTCAAAGCAGGGGCTTATTTGTCTGCCAAGGAGAGGAGTCTCCTATGGGTACACTAAAAGCCAAACAAATTAAAAGATATTGGATGAGATTAACATCCCAAAAAAAGCAGCTTTTTATGGGAACTGTAAAATCATGGCAAAGCAGCATTTGTTTGTTTCCAAGTTAAAGAGCCCTTGACAGCTGGGGGTAAGTTTTGAAGATATTGGTCTTTTTGTAACATTACTGACAGTGTAGAAAACTGTAAATATGGGAAAATGATAGTGAAACCTACATTACTGGCAAAGCACAAGAAAAAATACAAGCATACACTGTCCTGTTCAGGCATGCCTCTTTTTTTCTTTCTGTAGTTTGTCAGTCTGTTTCTCAACAGATGTTTTATGGTCAGTTTGACCCTGACAGCTCTGTCAGAGAAATAAAGCAGAGGCAGAAACCTAGCTCACACTGCCAGGATATAGGAAGGAGGTAAGCTGGCACAAGCCAGTTTGGCTTCTCTGCTTAAGTTACTTAAATGTCACAGCTTTCTAACACCATATTCAGTTCATCAACAGGCCTATAGTTGTTTTTGCAACCTTTGTACCACCAGAAAAACATCATCCAGGATGCATATTTTTGCCAGCAACACCTTATTTCATATTCATTCGTTTTCACACATTCACACCTGTTCTCTTTCATTGGCCACATGTGTGAAACATATTTGTGACTGGTACTGGGGGAAGTTTTTTGTTGGTCCCAAGGAAAACCAGCTCTGTCACAGACAGGCATCCATTGTGAAAGGACAGACTGAGGCATTTAATATACTATGCAACATTATATCAGGAATTCACTTCAGATCTTGGTTGGCAAGACTTCCAGTTATAAAAGTCACTCACACATTACTTAAGACACAGGTAGGACAGGTAGTATTAGTAGGCCCTCTAGAGGCCTGAGGTTCCAGTTGGCTACTGAGTAGCTCCAGCACAGCTGTTTTGACTGTTTATTCGAGAGCCCATTTTTCTGACTTTCATCCCCCAGTCCTGCCAGTTTTTCATCTTTAAAGTCAGGTTTATATATTGGTGTATCATCACACATCATTACAAAAAATATAGGCCACACAATGACTCAGTGATTAGCACTTCTGCCTCACAGCAAGAGGGTCCTAAGTCCTGGGCCCTCCGGTTTCTCCTGCCATTCAAAAACATGCTAGGATAATGCTGCCTGTCAGCCCAGGACACTCTCGCAAAAGAGATTCTTAAACTCACGAGTTCACTTCCTGGTTAAATAAATGTTAATATATAGAAGAGGAAGCATTACAGTGCTGACCCCTTAGAACTTGTATTGAAATCCACTGTTTTGAACATACACTGTCATTGATTTTTCTGAACAGTGTCTTGTGGCTGTCTAAGCTATAGACAGGTGACAAATTAAAGGAAAAACCAACATTAAGTGTATTAGTAAGGTGTTGGCTCAACATGTCCCACCAGACCAACTTCACTCCAACTTGGCATGGTTTTTTCAAGCCTCTGGATCTTTTATGAATACAATTCTTCTCGAAATATTCATTTTTTTTCCACAGATGGCAATGAGGAACACTGCATAAAATGTGCAAAATTTCCCAGGTGTTCATCCAACCTGAGACGTTCTGAATATGTAGAAGACAGCATATGAAGCTTATGATTCACATCACTGTCATGCTCATCAAACCATTCAGTGACTGCTTGATCCTTTGGATGGGGGAGCTGTCATCCTATAGCAGACCTCGTCTATTGGGATAAAATTGTGTCTTCATAGGATGATCTTTCTGAACAGCTTTGTATAGATTTGCAGTGACCCTTCCCTCTAAGGGGGCAAGTGAACCTACAGCCAATAAAATGCTCCCCAGCAGCACAACAGAGGCACCAGATCTCCTCAGCGCAGGGCCAAAGGTTTCTGTTCCATTTCATTCATGTATGCCATACGTGCACTAACCATCTTGTCAAGAATATAGTGAAGGATGGCTTATGTGACCACATCAGTTTATTCTATATCACCGTATACCATGGCCTATATAGTTTTTCACTTCTGAAATTAAATGTGCATTCAGTTTTGCAATAAGGGTTTTATAAGCTTTAACATCACCATAATATCCATCTCTATGCAATTACCTACAGATGGTTTTGCTGACAGTTTGCTCAAGTCCTACATTACATTTCTCTGTCACCTGAAGAATTGTACTTCTCTTTTTCTCTACCTAATGTACAAACATCATGGACTATGTGCTCTGCTGATCACAATTTACAACCCTGTTTATTAATGTTTTTTCCATAATGCTGAATGCTAATGGCGCATTAATCACTGTTCCTTCAGAAACTCTGGCCAGTTGAGCTGTCTTTGGGACTGAAGCTCCATCCATACTCCAACAGCAGACCTCTTCCAAAGTCACTTAAGTTTCTCAACTCATTCATAAATTCTTGTTCAAGATTTTCACTGATGCTGGTTAAATACTCATTAAAGAAACTTCCTTGATGCTCAGTTCCCTCTTGCCAAGCAATGACTGAAGAATCTTGTACCAGTGAGCCGCCTAGAGGTAGATATTTGAATTGCATGCTGGCTCAGGAGATATCAAGAAGCAAATTGCTTTAAACCTTAAATGTGACACACAGAAAGAGAGAGAGTGACTGATTACATAAGGGTCTGTGATATGTCAAGCCTAAATGAATCCATTTCCTTATTCTAATTTATTATCCTTCAATAACCTTTGTTACACTGATTCCTTAAATTCCTTGTATTTTACATGATAAATACAGCAGTTTTTATTCTTTTTTGGATATGTGTCTTACCTGCACCACTTACTAGCTCCAGAGTCAAAACTGAAGAAAGAAAAATGTTTTTACAAGTAAGAGGTATTTGCAACCATAAATCTCATTAATAACAATGCAGCATACACTGCAAGAATCACTTTCCATAATCCTTCTGTTTTCTGCACTACTGGCTACAGCTGCATTGATATAAATGTCATGAGATATAATTTTATGTCTGTTTTCATTTTTCACAAATTGCATGCACCTTCTTGCAAAATCCATGCCTATTAAACCCCCTGAGTTGGAAAACAGCATGACCTCGCCTGTCCCTAGCACACTATGTCTCCTTTTCGCAGACTGGCACAACGCCCAGACGGCTGCTGCTTGCGTGCCACTACTGTTTGGGCAGATTTGCATCTGGGCTTTAGAGACAACTGGGATAAGTCACCAGTCATTGTGTATGAGTGAGAGTGTGTGTGTGTGTGTCCTTAGCTGAGTATGCTGTCGCGCAAAGGGCTTTTCTCTCTTTTCCTCTCCTCTCCTCTATCCTCACTGTCATTTCATAGTGTAAACATTTTAGTATAATTCTCCCAAGAGAAGGAAATATTAAAAGAGCAGAAAGGATTACTACATCTCTTGACAATAGTAATTTAAACACAGATTTATAGTACCATTACAGGAAGACACAGTAACACAGGCACAGTGCAGTAAGAAAACATACACTTGGGAAGTGGAGGATTTATCAGAAGTTTGTTTATGCCCACTGGCCACTTTATTAGGTATACCCATTCAACTGTTTGTTAATGCAAATTTCTAAAAAGCCAATCACATGGCAGTGACTCAGTGCATTTATGCAGCCAGACAGGCCATTTAGACAGGGTCAAGATGGTCTGCTCAATTTCAGGCTGAGCATCAGAATTAGGAAGAAAGGTGATTTACTGTAAGTGACTTTAATTGTGTTATGGTTGTTGGTGTTGGTCTGAGTATTTCGCAAACTGTGGATCCACATCTCTATGGTTTACAGAGAATGATCCAAAAAAGAGAAAGTATCCAGTGAGCAGTGCTTCTCTGAGCAAAAATGTCTTGTTGACGCCAGAGGTCAGAGAAGAATGGCCAGACTGCTTTGAGTTGATAGGAAGACACCAGTAAACCAAATAACCATTCTTTACAACCAAGGTATGCAGAAGAGTATCTCTAAATGCTCAAGTCAAACCTTGAAGCAGATTGAGCTATAGCAGCAGAAGACCACAGCGGTCCCACTCCTGTGAGCTAAAAACAGAAAACTGGGGCTACAGTTCACACTGGCCTTCCAAAATTTGACAACAGAAGATTGGAAAACATTACCTGGTCTAATGAATCTCAATTTTTGCTGTGACATTTGGATGTTAGGGTCAGAATTTGGCATGAATAATGTCAAAGCATTCTATTAATGGTGTTGGTGCAATGGTGTATGCAATATTTTTATGGAACACTTTAGACTCCCTAATACCAAATGAGCAATGTTTAAACACCACAGCCTACCTAGTATTGTTGCTGACCATGTCCATCCCTTTGTGCTCACAGTGTGCCCATCTTCTGATGGTTGCTTCCAGCAGGATAACGTGCCATGTCACAAAGCTCAAATAATCTCAAACTGGCCTCTATAACATGATGATGAGTTCACTGTACTCAAATGGCCTCCACATTTACCAGATCTCAATCCAATAGAGCACCTTTGGGATATAGTGGGATGAGAGATGCACATCATGGATATGTAGCTGACAAACCTGCTGCAACTGTCTTATGCTATCATGTCAACATGGACCAAAATTTCAGAGGAACGTCTCCAGCACTTTGTTCAGTTTATGCCATAAAGAATTAAGGGAATTATGGAGACAAAAGAGGATCCAACCCAGTACTTGCAAAGTGTATCTAATGAAGTAGACACAATGCTTTTAAAAAGTATGCACTCCCTTGAATGTCTTGACCTTTAATTGCTTTAATAAATTAAATCACGGTCAATATAATTTCACTTTTTGGACAAGAATTTGCAAAAAACACCTTCTGTCATGTCAAAGTGAAAACAGTTATACAAATTAATCTCAATTAATTAAAAATATATAGTGTAAAATAAATGTAATATTCACCCTCTTTAAAGGAACTGACCTAATTCAACAGAGGTCCAGGTAATTGATTCAGCAATGTCACAGTTAGTGAAATGGAGGTCACCTGAGTGCAGCTGATGTATGTCAAGTCATTGTAGTATAAAAACACCTGTGTCTGGGAGGTCCAGTCTTTGGTTCATCAGTATTCCTGCTACAACTGCAACTTGAGGATAAAAGAACAC
>VUQH01055987.1:22609-40131 GCA_015106775.1 Etroplus canarensis | reverse complement strand
ATTGTATGTTTGCGTATCATATGTCTGTTTTTCTTATTTCAGTTGCAGTATGTGCTTTATAGATGCAGTGCTTGACTTCCGAACGTGCAGTCTTCCTTTTTTTTTCTCTCTCTCTTCTCTTCTTCTCTCTTTCTCTCTTTTCTCTTCTCTACCTGTCTGCTCTGGCAAAAAATAAATAAATAAAGAAATATATCAACAAGAGGAGCCTATAGAGTTTATAGAACTCCTTTTGGCAAATCAAATGTGTTTGGCACAATAAAGCATTCAGACGACGATTCTGCTTGCTAATGCTGCCAGACAGGACAGGTTTAAAAAAAAAAATAAAATTAAAAAAAAAAATAATAAAAAAAGGTTTTTCTAAAGGTTTTTAAAAGGTTTTTAAACTGACCCTATGGAAAACCCTTTTGCGGGTTTTCAGAAAAACCTTTGACATAAGGGTTACTGGAAAACCTTCCTTATTGCCCAAAACCTTTTAAAAACCTTTCTGATATTGCCCAAAAACCTTACTGAAAGGTTTTCTGTGGCACAAAAAAAACCTTTCTTACTGTTTAAAATCCTTTTAAAATCTTTCTGAATTTCCCCTCAAACCTTTGCTTAAAGGTGTTCTGTAACACTGAAAACCTTTCCATAGATGACGTTACCTAAAACAATCTCATCAATCAAAAGATATAATGAACGACAAAGTCCAAAATAGACGAGATGTTGATCGAGTTTATTAGACAAAAGCCAAACTTTATATTTATGATGTTACTGTTCCAACATGTAAATATAAAAACTGGTGATCACAGGTATACATGTACTGTATATTCTTCAATATGAGAAATAAGCTCTCTTTGCTGGGAATGAAATTGGAATTTGCAGCCAAACTGACACAAGATTTACTATACATGTACATATATGTGTGTGCATGTCTGATTTACTGCATATGTTGCATCATGGGGGGAAGGTTTTGAGGACTGCTAAACCTTTATCTTTAACAGTGAAGATGCGTGTTTGTATCAGCTGTGCTGACAGTTTGTTGTAGAAATTAAAGTTTGTCATTAGTAAAAACACAAACCTTTGGTCATCAGATCCAGTCACTGCAGGACATTTTACATGCTAGTTTTTTTAATATGTTTGATACTTGTGACCTGTGTTGGCGACTGATGTGTACCAGCATTAACTTTGCTGTGTATAAAGTGACCATTCTGAGGCCACAGTTTCTCAGCTGAAAGGTTTACTCTCTTCTTGACTGTAAAAGGACTGAATTTACCACCAAGTTATTTCAAGAAAGAGAAAGTAAAGCTTATGGCAGTAAAGTGTGAGCTACTGGCAGCTGAGGGAACATTTTATAGTTCTGTTGAGGTCCTTAGTTTAGCTGCATCCCCAACATGGCCCTGTGAAAGTGGAGCAGTCCAAACATGAGTGTTTAATGTTTCTCTGTGTTTGCAGATAGAGGGTCTGAGCTCCGACAAAGATCAATGTCAGGAACACTGAAACAAGCAGAGACTTGTTCTGCTGCATTTTCCTGTAATTGTCTGCTATTGTTTATAGAAAGAAACTTGTTACTGAACAAATGGAGGTGAGGAGGAACAGCTGGTCACCTGCTGTTAAGGTGCCAATGGCAGGAAATCCACTATAAACGGTCACTCTGCTTAGAGGCAGCTCTGCTAAATGTTTCTCATCCCAGAGGACTTCAGACTGATTGGAAAAGCATTTTTTTCCAGATGCTTTTTTTTTTGTTTCAAACAAACCATTCATCCCTTCAACAATGAGGTCACCCACTATTCTGGCTGTCCAAACAGGAATCCCTTAACAAATTTTGTTCAAAACAGTTCGCCAATGTTTGGCTGCAGTGTTGTGTGTGTTCACTGGTGTGTGAACTATTATGGAAGAACATGAATGGAAGTTTTTAAGTTGGATAGTGACTGAGAGCAGGAAGCCTCTGAAACAGGCTGGCATGCCGCTCACTCTTTGAACTGTTAAAAGGACATTGAGTAACCAGGTTTAGAAAATCTTGTGCTGTGGTCTGGCTAGACTGCAAGTTGAGTCTTGTGTAGGACCAGCTTTAAGCTTTGCTATCAGTGATTGTTGGCTTTCACTTTCACTTGTAGTTTGTTTGAGTTTGGTCACAAAAACTACCTGGATAGATTAGGAAATGGACAAAACAGGTTGAAATAGAGCATTTTACAATGTTAAACAAACTGCCTTCAGCTCCCTTGTTGTGTGACCTCAGTAAACACTTTCATGATGAGTTTCTAGCCTTATTCTCTTGTTTAAAGACTTACTGAACAAAACATAGAGTTCATTTTGTAAATTACAAGTATTATTAGAAATCAAAAGGAGAATGAACCAATGAATTACTGTATAAATAAGATATGGCAATAATAATAGTCATAGTCACTTCTCCTGCGAATACTACACTGTATGGGTCCCACCTTAATAGACCTTTACCTACTGCCAGGCTGTGGTACAACCTTCTTGACTTACCTGAACATAGTTTGTTACATAGAATTCCTTACACTTTTATCTCTCAGCTGTACTGCAATCTCTTATTGATATTTATGTATACTGAACAGGTGCCTGTAATGTGAATGATTTCCCAAATTTCACTCGTACCGCACACCTCACCACTGTCTCACTGTCCTCACACATGTCCTTCATTACCCCCACATACTTCTCTGCCGCTCCTGATTTCCTCATACAATACCAAAATTCCTCTCTTGGCACCCTATCAGATGCTTTTTTTCTAGATCCACAAAGACACAGTGCAATCTGTACAGTAGTTTAAGCAACCTGAAACAATCAAAATATTGGTGTTTTCAGCAAATCAAGTAAAATATACATTTTTGGTATGACAAATGAATAACCCAAACAACACTGCTACTGAGGATCTAGAGAAAGTTCTGACACTGTACCTGATTTGAATTAGTCTATTATAACCTCCAAATCTTTTTATGGAGCAATGCCCCACTGCAGTGCTGATATTTTTGGGGGGTTCCTTCCTGAAGTTTTATTCTGACCAAGCTCATGCTATATCATTTCCACCATGTCAGATTAACATGTCTTTAAC
The DNA here is from genome assembly GCA_015106775.1 of Etroplus canarensis. Taxonomy (NCBI): domain Eukaryota; kingdom Metazoa; phylum Chordata; class Actinopteri; order Cichliformes; family Cichlidae; genus Etroplus; species Etroplus canarensis. The sequence continues at coordinate 37,079 of VUQH01055987.1, read as the reverse complement.
TTAAATGTCATTTTGGACAAGAGGATAAGTTGTAGGATGTCAAATGTAGCCAGTAATCTATGAGGTGTGGCCAAATAATTATTTCTTTTTCTAAACATGCACACTCCTGACTTGATGTAGCTTCTTTAGGCTTGCAAACTACAGAATCTTCCTTTTAAAAGTCCAACTGTTGGGTCTCTTGAGTCACACAGTCAGTGGTGATCCTTTACATTAAGGTTGGGTCAGTTTGAAACTGAGTTTGATGTTTGCTCTCTGTACAACTTTGAGATTGATGGTGAAAATGCAAATGCCTTCCTGTAAGAGGTCAGAACAGAATTTGCAGGAAGAGATCTAAACATAGCAGGTGGCTGTGAGCAGATCATCATCGGACAAAGAAAGCCTTCATGGTCATAATGTTTCAATTTAAATTATGCAAGGTTTTTGAATTTTAGATATGCAGTCTCTGACGTTATGGGCTGACCTCAAACAGACCTGCCGTGCCATTGTAGGGAGGAGTTATGGGTAGATGAATGGGTTGAGCTTAATGAAGAACTTATTTTAATCATAGACAATATAAATCATGGATGTAGCTTCCAAGTGCCTTAAACCTGTTGTCAAGGTCCTCTGTCCTCCAGGTGTGGACCTACCTGCTACCTTTTCTCTTCCCTTGTCCTGTATCTCTCATCCCCCCCATCTAGTCTGACTGAGCGTGTGCATGGAAATTAACTCAGCCCAGCTTTCAGGAGTGGGCGTGGCTGAGGAGGAGTCTGGCAGGTGCATCTGTTACACATTACCACTAACCTGTAGTACTTAATCCTGTTCCTCTTTACCACTGTTGCCAGATTGTTAGCTGCTCACTGTGTAGTAAGCCAGGCCACCTGTATGTTTTTAAAGTTGTTGATGCCTTGTACTCATCCTGTGTGACTGTCTGGACCCTCCTGCCAAGCCTGCCTGACCCACTCCCTCTTGCTCACATTTTGACTCTGTGAAAACCTCCTGACCTTTGGTCTTAACTAGAACTCCAGTGTTGAAAAGACTGCTTGGACCATGGAAACTTACTCAGTATCAGCCTCTAACTTGGCTTTGAACTCTGTATTGAATCATTCTTGCTAGTGCACATTCTGGATGATTGAGTTAATTCATTCATTTCTGCTATCAAACATCCTGGAACTTTTACCAGTCTGTGTCATTTCTTCAGAACTGCCTTAATTCTTTGTTTCATAGTTTCAACAAGGTGCTAGAAACAATGCTCAGATTTCATATTGACATGATAACACCACACGGTTGCCCCAGACTTGTTGACTTCATATCCTTGACGTGAATCTTCAGTTTCACCGCATTCTGAAGGTTCTCTATTGGACTAAGATGTGGTGACTCTTGAGGCCATTTGCATACAGTGAAATTATTGTCAGGTTCAAAAAACCATTTTGAAATGATTCAAACTTGGTGACATGGTGCATTATTCTGCTGGGAGCAGCCATCAGGTGTGCCAAGAGAATATCCCTACCATCATGACACAGGTCCACATTTTAAAGGAAAGCATACTTATTTCAGCAAGACAGTGCCAGGCCACATGCTGTATGTAGTAAAGCAATCTGAATGCTAAACTAGTCACCCACTTAAAACAAATGGGGTATAATACAAGACAGATATGAAAAATCAGGCCTAAACTGTTGAACAGCCAAATTCCTGCATCAAGCAACGATGGTAAAACTTCTAACAAAGTGATGCAGCACAGTGGTAAACCTGCAGCTGTCACTATATGTCCTTTTGCTTTTATTTTCTGCATTTTACTACCTTGTACCATCTGCTGTAAGCAGGCAATCCGAAAGCTTTAGAACAACGCCCTCTTTATGGTTTGTGCTGTAAAGCAATTTATAAGATCTAAAATCTGGCCGGTCAGATCACAACAACTGTGTTTTATATGATGGTATTTGGAGTTTATTTGTTATGCTGGTGTGATGTTGAAACGCTTCCACCCTTATTTCTCCTCAGTTTCCCCATTGTCCTATTAATAGCTCACCGATGAGTCACTTTCAAAAGTTAAAGGTTAACTCCTGCAGGAAAACAGTGACTGAATTTAGCGACCCGCCCAGCTCTCTCGAAATCTGGTGACACATTTAGATGATCCCTGGAGCAGGCATTTACCCACAACCCCATGCTGTTGGTGAGGACATTGCTTTTACGATGCTTACCGCTGATGTCATGCAATGGGGAAATGACACACCATTAATTACTCAGGTATGTGGCCTGAGATGCTGCCTGAGTTCACACACTTTATTTGTTTCAATTAAATGTCTCTGATTCTAAATGAGCAAAGTATCAGATTTTAATGACTCTGTTATTTTTCTTCTTGTGCCTTATTAAAAGCAAACTTTGTATTTCCAGCTCTATGATAAGGCAGTGTTGGAGGCTAAATCCTCAGGCAAAAATTTGGTAAAAATATTCAAAGATTAATTTCTATCACCAGTTGTTTCATCAGCGGGGGAATGTTGCTAGCGTGCATAAATTTAGGCATGAGGCATTGTATATGCAGACTTGAGGCACCGAACATACCCGAAACCTCTGTTTTGTTTCAGCTCAGTCAGGTTTTCCAGCTAAGTGAGCTTTTAGTTTTCTGTCAGGTCTGAGTCACTGCGTTCCACATCTTCTCTGCACAAGGTTTCTGTCATTCTCTGCGTCCTTCAGAGAGCACATCATTCATATCAGTTCTTGGCTCTGTGCCTTCATTGTAGGGTACACGTTTGTCTTGGCACAGCAACTCGCAGCCCCCTGCCAGGCAGCTCTCGCCTCAGCTGCTGCAGTGCTCCAATCACTTGGTTCTGTGCTGAAGGAAACAGGAAGTCAGACAGATACCAGGATGAAGGTCACCCAAAAGCCAACAAGCCATCCTGACGAGGTGAAGTGCTCTAAAGAGACTGTCCAAAAAAAGAAGGGCAGTCAACCTCTACACAGGCACACAGTAAACTTGTACACATTTGAGTGCTTGACTTTCATCCTTTTTGTTTCGATTTGCAGTGGTACAGAGATTTGCTTTTTTTTCTTTTTTAGAAAATGGGCATTTTAATAAGTTTTCTTATTTGATTTGTGTTTAATTGGTTAACAACACCGAAGACATATTAAGGCTAGTTTAAGTAATTTTAGCCTCAACTTAATTGTAAATTTTTATATCTTTGATTCAAGCTACTTTAAAGAAAGCCCACTGAAAGTAACATTACCTTCATAACCATATTCACAACACCTGTAGCAATCCAGTGGAAGCTTCAGGGGCTTTAAATGAGAAAGAGCCGAAAACTACAATTCTTCAAAGAGCCAACTGAGAATCAAATTATCAAATCAAATTAAGCCCACAGAGGATTATACATATTACATTGCTGTAACTCAATGTATTTAGGCACGTTGATGTGGTCAAGATGACCTGCTGAAGTCCAAACTGAGCATCAGAATGAGGAAGAAGGGTGAATAGGTGACTTTGAATGTGGCATGGTTGTTGGTGCCAGACAGGCTGGTCTGAATATTTTAGAACCTGCAGATCTACTGGGGTTTTCCTGCTTTTTGGCATGTCTCCACTAGCTCCATGTTTTTGGTGCACTTCCTCTTGTTGGCCTCGTCCATGCACCCTTCCCAAGGTACAGTTAGCTCCAGCGTGAGCAGTTGCTTGGCGGATTTTGAAAGAGTGGCCATGCTTGGCTGCAGATGCAATGGTGCTATCTGGGTTGGGAAGTTCAGCTGCTTGCTGAGGTCCAATGTCAATCAGCAGCAGTGATGAGGAGGCTTGCCTTTGATCCTAATTGTGAAAGTGGCTTTTCAACAGCTCTCACAGACGTGATCCTCTTAGACTGGTGGTGGTTCTTGTTGATGTTGATAGCTGTTGCCACACTGTCAGCTACTGCTTTCAGGATTTGGTCATGAAACCAACGGTAGCGACCATCTGCCAACTGCTGAGAAGGTGTTCCAGGCAACCTCGAGTGGGTGTTTCACTCTTGCCCCAGACATGAACCTTTGTACTGGGTAATAAATTAAGGTTTAGTCATGCATAATTAGGGTCTGGCAGTTTTGAGGAACAGGTGGGTGCTGTTTCCTGTTGTTTAGCTTTTAACTGGACATAAAAGACATCCAAAGAATCAGCTTTTCAGTTTTGTTTTAAGCCTGCATTTCACTAGATAAAATTAGCATTACTAACTACAAATAAGTTTCTATCCATTGTTTACATTTCCACTTAGATTCTGTTTATTTATGACAAGTTGAGTACATGTGGTGGTAGCATTCTGCTGCATGCAGGTTTAGGTTGTATAGCAAAAGCACAAGTTTCCTGCCCAGATGTTTCACTGGCAGCTGCATGTTTGCAGACTAGCTCTTTATGTGCTGTGAGTTCATGAGGTTTGCCTGCCGAGTCAGCAGTCAGACGGCTGATTGTGATTCGTCCTGTGGCACGCAGCTCAGCAAAGAGATCAGAGGTTATATAATTGAGTCATCGCTTGATCTCCTCTGTGAAGAGAGATGACACAGCGGCTCTGTGACAATACAGTGCTGTGTTCCTCCCTCCTCTTCATCTGTAAGCACTAATCCTCCTTCCTCCCTGTCCTACTTACCTTCTCTTTGTGTAACAGAGTTCAGTCTGTGCTCTTAAATTCAAGGCCAAAACCCTGCAGATGAACCTGATGTTTCTTTTAACTTAATTTTAAAGGCCAGGTCATCTGTACCTTTTTATCCAGGTCATTATGTTGACCTCTCACCTTTGAAATATTCATTGTCTTAGGAAATTATTTATTTCATTTGGACAAGACTGTTAAAATTTTGAGCATATAATCTATTAATGCAGTAACAATAATAAAAAACCATGGGATTTTCATGCAACTTCTGCATGACTGATTAATATATTCCTTTTTAACCACCATGTGAGACAGGGAATTCCAGAATAAGCTTAAAAGTGCGCACTTCCAGCACACATTATAGTTTTATTAGCTTAGGCATATTTTCCTTAAAAAAAAAAGGACTGCATGTTTAGGTGATATTATTGTAACCTATACCAATCAGCTGTTTAGTTGCAGGGAGAGGCAATGGCCTCTTCCTGCAACTGAACAGTAACATCCAGAGGAATATGACAAAAAAACCTGAGATGACCTCCAAGTTCCCTGAATCCCAATAAGATTCAGAATCTGCAGTGCTGGAACAAGCCTGATTCCCAGAGGAATCACTGCATAACCCACAGGACTAACAAGGATCAGCACAGTGCCAGATACCACAGCCAGTGTCCTGACAGATTAGGCCTCTTAAGGCAGGGGACCTCCACAATATTAGGTAATATTATGGCTGATTGGTTAATGCACATGCTCAAATAAATATAGCAATAAAACCCTCTGACTTAAAACATTTCAAAAAGGCAAAGCTATGTGCTCTTTGTATTTTTGCAAAATGCTGTATAAAATTTCTCTCCCTTTCGCTCCCTATCTCTGTTTCTCTCTCTTCTTTCAGCTTTCTGTAATTAGAACACTGAGTCATGGGGTTGCACAATAACCAAGCTGCGTAATCACATAACGCCAGCTTATCTGTCTCGCCAAGGGCACCCAGTGTACTCTGACCCACTGTTTGTGTGTGTGTGTGTGTGTGTGTGTGTGAGAGAGGGAGAATCCAGAGATAAGCAGTCTGAGTGCACATCCATTAGCGGGAAGTGGAGTGGAGCAGAAAACAGGTTGTAGAGGAGCAACAGAGCAGGTGAGCGATCAGCTTCCATCTAGAGATACAAACACACAGCAGGCGGTTGGACTTCACAGGAATAACACACAAAGCATAGCCAGCATTCACAACTTGCCCTCACTGCACTCTGTACTGTGGTCCATTAAGAGGATCTGGTCTCATTTCCATCTCTTCAGATGTGGACATTTTTTAAAGGACCACTTGATACTGCATTTTTACCCTTTAATGTCATTTTGTGCAGGGTTAATACCAGAACCGCCAACAGCCTGAACTAGGTTGAACTGCCAGGGTGGTCATTTTGATCCCATCCTAAAAAAACAGCTACGTTGTTATTTTCAATTAGTTTTTGGAATTCTAAGTAAACTCAAACAAATTAAACATTTAAGGTTAGGTTTTGGTTAGTTATTTTCTATAGCAATTATTTTTTAAGTTTATTACTTATTAAACATTTTGAGTAACAAACTGATAATTTAAGCAACATAGAAGAAGAACATATTTAAAACTATATTATTTAATGTGGTATTACATGCTATATGAAATAGACTGAACATTTCATCACCCACATTCTATACTTCATAACACACTACAACAAAATAAGTAACACATTTTAATAAATTCATTATTGTAAAAGTAGAACAGGGAAAGTTTATCATACCTTTGATGTCTGCTTCCTCTTCACCAGAGCTCTCTCTCTCTCTCTCTCAGCCGCCATTCACCCTGCTCCACCTGAGCCTGCAGCCCTTCATCTCCTCAGCTCTGCTCCCCAGGTCTATACTGGTCCAATTCAACTACTGTGCTCCAGAATTCATTATATAAAGTGGACAGAGAAGCACTCCTATTCAAATACCATGTTTCTCTGAGCTTAAACAAAAGAAACCACAACAAATCATTTCAAAACTTTTTCTACCTTTAATATAACCTACAGTTAAAACCAGAAGTTTTCATACACTGTGTAAAAAGACATTTTTTTTTTACACTGTCTGAAATTAAATCAGCATAAACTTCTCCTGTTTTAGGTCAGTTAGGATTGCCAATTTTTTTCCTATTTGCTAAATGCTGCAATAATGAGAAAGAGAATATTTGAGAGAGATTTTTATTACTTTCTTTGAAGTCAGAAGTTTTTTTACACAGTGTATGTAAACTTCTGGTTTCAACTGTATAACCTGTGTAATTATACTGAAAAAGAAAAACCTGTGAGGGGGCAAATTATAAAACATAAAAACATGGCAATAAGCTGGTTACATAAGCGTGCACACCCTAAAACTAATACTTTGTGTAAGTACCTTTTGCTTTAATTACAGCATTCAGACTTTGGGTGTGAGTAACTCTGATTAACCCCAGAAAAAGTTCAGCTGCCCTCATAGGATTTTCCTGACAATCAATCAGTTGTATCCTACAGCAAAAGCCTACAAAGCATCAGAGGGATTTTATTGTTCAAAGATATTAGTCAGGAGAAGGGTACAAAAATTTCTCACACATCACATTTCTCAGCACATATACCATGGAACACAAAGAAGACAGTCATTAAGAAGTGGAGAAAGTTTGGAACCCCAGTGACAAACTGGACATCCCTCCAAAATTGATTAAGAGAGACCAAAACTAATCAGGGAAGCTGCCAAGACGCCTACACCCTCGCTACAAGTGTTGGAGTAATTTCTGGCAAGTACTGGTTGTGTAGTACATGTGACAACAATCTCATGTATTCTCCATATGTCTGTACTGTGGCGTAGGGTCACAAGACAGAAGCTTTTTCTTACAAAGAAAAGCATTCAGATCTCATCAGATCTCCCAAAAGCATGTGGGCAAATGTGTTCTGATGAAACCAATGTTGACCACAATTCCAAAAGGTATGTTTGGCGCAAAAACAACATCTCACATCACCAGAAAAACACCACATCCACCAAAGCGTGGTGGTGGCAGCATCATGCTTTGGGGTTACCATGTGACCCAGGATCAGCTCTATCTGTCTCATTGTGCTTCTTAGAGAAACCAGACGATCCTTGTACCGGTGACACAGAGCTGCCACTTCAATCTCAACTGAAACTGAGGCTTTAGTCGAGCTGTAAGAACTTACAAACTGTTCAAACAGGCCCATAACCTTCAGATGTCTGCAAGAAAGCTAGAGCTGTGGAGGAATTTCACCAAGCCACAAAACAAAGTATTAGTTTTAGGATGTGCACACTTATGCAACCAGCTTACTGTACATTTTTATTGTACATTTTTGCATAAGAAAAACCTGGTATTTCAACAGGGCTGCATTCACTTTCTATATCCACTGTACTTGCTTGGATTGGTCTGCCACATCTCTGCATTGCTCGGGTCAGCCTTCATATACCCCAACAACTGGCTGTTCTGTATACTGCCATGATGTGTGTGGAATAGTGAGCCTAAACCACCCTTTCCATTTCTGGTTTTGGAGTCCATTAAGTTGATCACTGCCTTGAATCCACTGATACAAAAGGCCTTCAGAGCTAGGGACTCTGCCTTCATCTCAGGTTTCTCACAGCAGTAAATGTCATGGTCCCCTGCTTCCTGGTCTGGCCTGCTGTCTTTCTCTCTCTCCTTCTCTTGTCTTTCTCTCTTTGTCTCTGTGGTGCGTGTGGCAGGTTTGAGAGCAGTCCTTGTGCTGACCTAGTTTTGGAGGCTGTCACACCTGGAAAGGAAGATTACCTACGCACCTGTTTCACATGTGGTGACTGCTGGGTGCTTAAGGCTGGAGACATCTCTCAGTCATCGCCAGATCGTTGAGTCCTCTGTAATTCTCCACGCAGAAACCTGGACCTGGACCACTGTCTTAAACACTGGGAGCTCTGGCCAAGCTCTATGGAAATCCCTGCCTGCCTCTATGCCCACCAGCTTACTCACAACACTATTAATCGCAACCGTTTTTTAAACTCTGTGAACTTTTACACTCTCAGTGTCCTGCGTTTTCAGTCCAGCATCCACACCCGGGCGATGACAGTAAAAGATAAAAGTACTCCCTCTCACTCTCCGATACACAAGACCTGTTCAGAAATGACTTCTGGGATCAACTGCGGCCCCACTGGACCTTTTCATTTTTTGGGGACTTCACAGAGCCCATCCATGGTGGTAGGAGGGTGACAGCTAACTCAGATGAGGGAACCGCTTTAGATGCAGATGCAACTCTGTGTGGACTGGCAGTTGAGCAACCTAGCTCATAAATGTCCTGATGTTGATCAGTTCCTTTCAGACTCAGCACTGCAGAGGTTGAGAGGTCACCACTTGGGTGTGTCAGGACAGACATGGACAGACAATGACAGCACTCTACATCAAGAGCCAGATAGGCCTAGATTACTCCAAACTATGAAAGCTATCAACAATATGTGGCAGTGGTCCCACTCCGTCTTCTGCTCCCTCAGTGCCTTTTCTCTTTTCATGTTCTCCACCCCTTTCTCTGATAGAATCAAATATAGGGGTTACTTTATCTCAGAGAACTTTCAAGGCAACAGAGGTCAAGTTCAAGCTCAATAATTCATTAATGTGACTGCAGAGTGCAGAAAAAGAGTGACTTTTAAAAACTTTTAAAATCAGAATGTTATAGTTTTCAGCAATTCTACCTGTCTTGGATAAATCTCACTTTGTAGAAATCTTATGAAAAACCCCCTCACTCAGAATGGGTTAGTCCCTTTAAAGGGACTTCTGGCTTTTTGGTTTGCTAGTCTGAATCGGTAGTGAGGCCTATGCAAAAGGCAGGGGCGTTACTGATAAAGGCTGCCTTAGTACCGTTGGTGTTAAGCTCACCATACAGGTCCTTTTTTTAGCCACAGCAAAGACATTCAGCTGTCCTGGCTGAAGGCAGGGAAGTGGCTGTAATGAAAGCAGTTTGTGTCAGTGACAACTTACTGAATAAGGAAGACTGCTACTTGATTTCCCACTTTTTCAGAAATGCTCAGAGTCCTAAGGTCTGTGGGACTAGACTGGACCAATAGCGTCTTTTTTGAGCTCCTTGGGTTTGCTGATTTGAAATGTCTCTCTTTAAACTGCCATTCTGCAGCTATGACTTCTACCAGAAGGAAAAGAACTAGCAAGCACTGCTAGTGTCACACTGACTACTGCAGGACTTTGAAGATGGGCCTTTGCCCTGACCCAGCATTCCAGCTAAACGTTCTGATTGCAAGTTCTATTCTTCCCAGCTTGTAAAGCTAGAGTCTGTCTTCTAGTTGAACAATTCTTTGCTGTGCCCTGTCAGAACCTTGACAGAGTACATTTGGCGTACATCAAGTAATTTGCGGAGGCACTTGTTGAAGTCCAGATTGTCCGACTGGGTCGTGGATGCAATTTATCAGGTATATGCAGGGGTTAAAGAGGGATTTGGCAGGTAGGGGAACCCTAAGATCGACCATATGAGTGCAGCACGGGGAAAAAAATCATTTCTAACTAAGTTGTATAATAAACTGTATTGAAAGCTCCAGTAGATTTTTCTTTGTGTTTAGGCTGTGATCAGATGGTCCTGCTGAAACAAACTGCACAGAACCAGTTCTTCTGCTTGCTGAAATTTGTTACATTGTTTGAAAAATTGCACTTGAAATTGCTCGTCACCTAATATATAGTTGTTTTCTTTCTTTAGAGCTAGTTAGATGCTGGAACACCCCAACCATAGCTTTATTGACACCACCATGAACTCATGACAAGGATGAGAAGGAAAGAAAGGGTGTAAGCAGGACTGTTGGATGACATTATTTTCTTAATACTGAGCAAGTACTGTATCTCCATCCCATCAGCTGGAAGTAACTCCAGGCTGCAGCACATCCAAAATGAACTCTGTATTCTGTACTAACCTGCCTATAAGATTTAATTACTCATTAACTGAAGGTGCAGAAATGCCATTTCAGGTCATTAAGGCCCACTTTGGATTTATGTGTTCTGTGATGTGCACTTAGGTGCACTGGGCTCATAGTGTGGTTACCTTAATGGGCCTGACAGGGGTGCCTTTCTTGCTGCTGTATGTGCCAAATGGTCATTTCAGTCTACATCATCGGAAGATGACTGGGCCTGGTTCCTTTTATCTGAGCATCTTGGAGGTTTGCACGTTTACAGGTTTGGCCTTTGTGTCTTGCAGGGCCTTTATCTGTAATTCTTGGGGCAATCTTACATCTTATTGACAAACCTAAGTTGCCCTTCTGCCTTTCTTTAGAGGCCTTGACCAGTTTGAAATGTTAAATAAAAAAATATTTTTTAGCTTTTTTTATTGTATAGTGGTGCACAGGATGTCTTAAGGAATAACCCACAAATATAACTAACCAAGTATTGAGACAATTGGGTTATGCTGTAATGCCTAAGGCTGCTTAGAAACATGTCTGACTGAAGACTAAAACAGACACTAGCTCAAGATTAGGCATACTCATTACTAGACATGTTTTTTCTAAATTTTAACATACTTGTAGTACTGTGCAAAAAAACTAGCCCTCATTTCTTTATCTGTTCCAGGGAAAAGGAAAATATATGCAATAATGTACTGAAATGTGGAAATAAAAGGCAAATACAGTACACAAATTCCATACTAAGTTGGTCGCAGCCTGAAATGTGCACCCCCACCTTTCCCATTCACTCCAATGTTAAATGATCTCCTCTTTCTTGACTCAAAACTGATTTTGAACATTTAGACTCACTGGCCACTTTATTATGCACACCTGCTCAACTTCACATTTAGACTTTATTAGACATACCTATTAACTGCCTATTTAGACCTACCAGCCATTTCATTAGGTACAGTTGTTCACCTGCCCATACGTGCAAATATTTAATAATGAAACCAAATGGCAGCAACTGAGTGCATTAAGATGTGTACAGTCCACAGGGACTTTATTTGGTAGACCTGCTCAGCTGCACTTTCAAGCAACCAGCTTCCCATTCTGCTAATTTTACGCTTTAGGAGGTACAACCCGAATTCCAGAAAAATTGGGACGCTCTTTAAATTTGAACAAAATGAAAACTAAAAGACTTTCAAATCACATGAGACAATAATATTTCATTCACAACAGATCATACATAACATAACAAATGTTTAAACTGAGAAATATTACAATTATATGCACAAAATGAGCTCATTTTAAATGTGATGCTTGCTACAGGTCTCAAAATAGTTGGGACAGTGTAGCATCTTCTCTTCTTTTCAAAACAGTTTGAAGACGTCTGGGCATCGAGGTTATGAGTTTCTGGAGTTTTGGTGTTGGAATCCGGTCCCATTCTTGCCTGATATAGGTTTCCAGCTACTTTCGTGGTCATATTTTTCATTTAATGACACACCAAATGTTCTCTATAGGTGAAAGATCTGGACTGCAGGCAGGCCAATTCAGCACTCATACTCTTCTCCAACGAAGCCATGCTGTTGTAATAGCTGCAGTATGTGATTTTGCATTGTCCTGCTGAAATACACAAGGCCTTCCTGAAATAGACGTCATCTGGAGGAGAGCATATGTTGCTCTAAAACCTTTATATACCTTTCAGCATTCATAGTTCCCTCCAAAACATGCAAGTTGCCCATACCGTATGCACTTGTGCACCCCTACCATCAGAGAGGCTGGCTTTTGAAATGAACGCTGATAGCACGCTGGAAGGTCTCCCTCCTCTTTACCCCAGAGGATGCGGTGTCCATCATTACTAACAAGAATGTCAAATTTGGACTCGTCTGACCATAAAACACTTTTCAACTTTGAATTAGTCCATTTCAAATGAGTCTTGGCACACAGGACACGATGGTGCTTCTGAACAATGTTCAAATATGGCTTCCTTTGGCATGATAGCGCTTTAGTTGGCATCTGCAGATGGCACAGCAGATTGTGTTAACCAACAGTGGTTTCTGACAGTATTCTTAGGCCCATTTATTAATGTCAATGACACAATCATGCCGATGAATGATGCAGTGTCGTCTGAGGACCCGAAGACCACGGGCATCCAATAAAGGTCTTCGGCCTTGTCCCTTACGTACAGATATCTCCATGTCCTCTGAATCTTTTGATGATGTTATGCACTGTAGACTATGAGAGTTGCAAAGCCTTTGCAATTTGATGTTGAGGAACATTGTTTTTGAAGTATTCCGCAATCTTTTTACACACTCTTTCACAGATTGGAGAGCCTCTGCCCATCTTTACTTCTGCAAGACTCTGCCTGTCTAAGACATCCCTTATATAGCTAATCATGTTACAGACCTGATATCAATTAACTGAATTACTTGCTAGATGTTCTCCCAGCTGAATATTTTTTAACTTTCTTGCTTTTTCAGCCATTTGTTGCCCCTGTGTCAACTTTTTTGGGACCTGTAGCAGGCATCAAATTTGAAATGAGCTCAGTTTGTGGATGAAGGTGTACAATTTCCCAGTTTGAACATTTGTTATGTTATCTATGTTCTGCTGTGAATACATTATTGGCACATGTGATTTGAAAGTCTTTTAGCTTTGATTTTGTTCAAATTTAAAGAATGTCCCAACTTTTCTGGAATTTGGGTTGTAATAAAAACTAAACTAAAACTAAACATTTTCAAACAATAAAAACTAAACTAAAATGAGCAAGGCCACTCTGGAAACTATAACAACACTGACCTGGGGTCAACCATCCAAAGCAACGGACAGTACAGAAAGAAAAGTAAAGAAGAGGCGGGGGCTCAGTGTGTCAGAGGAGGGATTTAGTAGCCGGAGAACTGTGGGGGGAGCCTGTTCAATACCCGCCTCCAGCCGCCCAAGACCCTGCCCTGGACATACACATGTGGAAGTGGACCAGAGGCCATAAAGACGTCACCCCCTAAGCACTTCTAAGGTGCCCTTGAGCAAGGCACCAAACCCCCACATTGCTTCCTGGCACCTGAAATGTCAACCTCCCTCACTGCGTGTGTAATTTCCCCCCGGGGGATTAATAAAGTATACAAGGTGTGAAAATGACTGTTGTTGTGCTTTGTGACAAAAGGGAAAGTGAGACTTGCTATGATGTATGCTACCACTCAGAAGTTTGGGATCACTTGGAAATCTTGTTTTCTATGAAAACACACAAGAAATTAATCTGAAAAAGAAAATATTGCAAATGAACAGGAGATGGTGACATTGTCATGGTTAGAAATAATGATTTTAATGCAAATGTGTCCTTCAAACTTTGCCTTCATCAAAAAAAACACCTTTTGCAGCCTGGCAGATCTGAGCCATTCAAGCTGCTCAGTAGGGTTCTGGCGGCCCCTCCATTACAGTCAGAGTTCGGACCGACTCCTGACACATTTTTGAGGTGTGTTTTGGGTCATTATTCTGTTGTAGGATGAAAGCTGTACCCCTGGTGTAGTGGTTTACACAACTGGCTTACAAGCGAAAGACCCTTCATTCCACGTGGGGACACAAGTCCCTCTCACCATGGAGAGTTGCATTAGGAAGGGCAACTGGCATAACCCCTCTGCCAAATCACCAATGCAGATTAATCTGCTGTGCCGACGCCATGAAGAGAACACAAGAGAAAGCAGCCGAAGGTACATCCTGTTGTAGGATTAAATTACCCCCAATAAAGTGCTGTTCACAGGGTACGGCACGGAAATACAAAATCTTATAAGCTTCCTTCCTCAAGGTCCATTCCACTCTGTACAAATCTCCTATTGTACCACCTCTAAAGCACCCCCGGACCATCATGCTGCCCCCAACCATGCTTGACTGATGGTATTAAGCACTGCTCTTGCATCTTTTCATTTGTCCTGGTCTGTCTACAGCACCTTCTTCCAGTGTCTGGGCTCTTTTGCTCATCTCAGTCTGTTTTTTAATAGACAGTTTGAGCTGTGACTTTTTTTTTTTTTTTTACTTTTGTC
>VUQH01055987.1:0-22589 GCA_015106775.1 Etroplus canarensis | reverse complement strand
GTTTGAGTTGTGACTTTTTTTTTTTTGGCCAATTCTGCCAATGAAGTCACCTCTTTGCTGTTGATGCGGACACTGGTGTGTGATGGGTACCATTTAGCGCAGCTGGCAATTGATGACCTGCGAGGCGTCTTTGTCTTCAACTAAACACTCAGATATTTGTCTTCTCGCACAGTTGTGCATTGGGGCCTCCCACTCCTTTTTTTGTCCTTGTTAGAGCCAGTTTGTGCTGAAGGGGGTTGTTAATGGCATGGTAAGAGATATGAAGTTTCCTTGCAATTTCACACCTTTCTTTCTAAGCACAATAGAGTGACAGGTTTCTAAAGAGTTCTCTCTTTCTGGACATTGAGTCTGTAAACAAGCAAAAAACTGCTGATGCTTCAGAGGGTTCAAAAGGGTTTTCTAATTAAGTATTTTATAAAAGCCTTAGAAAATACTTAACTTTGATTAGCAGCCATACCAGGAGATAGATGCAGAGGACTGACAGTAGCTGATAATAGATATTTATACAAAAATGTAGATCAGTCTTTAAAAATCAAATGATTAATTTCAACCATTTTCAAAATGGATAAAATTGTGAATTGCATGAACATTTTTCTTTGGAAAATGAAATTTGCAAGTGATCCCACACTTTTGAGCAGTAGTGTGTGGTTTGGAGATAGTAGCACTGACAAAAAGGAAGAGGAGCTGGAGGTGGCAGAGTAGAAGATGCAAACATTTTCATTGGGAGTGACAAAGATGCACAGGATTAGAAATGAGTCCATCAGAGGGACCGCTCCAGTTGAGCACTTGGGAGACAAAGTCAGTGAGGCAAGGCTGAGGTGGTTTGACCATGTACAGAGGGATAGTGGATATATTGGACAAAGGATGTTGACGCTGGAGCTGCCAGGCAGGAGAAAAAACAGAAGCCCACAGATAAGGTACATGGATGTAGTGGAGGAGGACATGCAGAGCATGGGTGTGACAGAAGCAGATGTAGAGGATAGGATGAGATGGTGGCAGATGATCAGCCTAATGATCCAAAGACAAATCATACTGAGGGACTATTTACATCATAAACTGGTTCCCATTTTATTTAATTTTCAAATTAAAAAAAAAACAAAACACGGCACTGCGAAATCATTTTCTTTTTTATTAAAAACATTATTGCTAGTTACATAATTCATTCATAAATGAGAATGTGCAACTTTCAGAGCCAAGGCAAAGAGATTAAGGTGTAGTCTACAATCTGATTTTTTTCCCCATTAGTGTATCTGATGATGGCGTTGGAGGATTTCAGTTTGCTAACTTGGTTTTGCTTTTAATTAAGACATAAACTGAATGTTTTCAATCAAAACAAAAAATGATTGCATATGCGTTCACCCAGAGCACCCAAAACAATTAAACCCAAATCAATATAAAAAAAATAATACATAAAACCATTAAAATTAACAAATATTCTCTTGTATATATAGTTTAAATGTGCTTTTACTTTTTTCTTGATTTTATCTACTAGTAATTTCTTGTTTATACCGCCTTACACCATTTTTCTCACTCTTAGTTTCTGCTTTAAGTCAGGCCATTCTTGAAGGCAACTTGTTAATTTGAGAAAAGGAGGACGGTCATATTTCAACTGGCATGGGCTGAAACTGAAACATTTCAGTTTTGAAAAATCTTCAGATATTTGCTTTAAGTGATTACCAGAAAAATATCCAACAAGTTTAAAGTAATGCTAGAAAAATCCACAGCAAAGAACCAAATTGCCCTGCTCAAAAATTATTTTGTAAAAATTATGTGTTATTTTAATGTATTCTTAAAAATGTCTGAAAACATGAATAAATCATCTTTAGAATTTTCTTTTTCTTGCTAGTTTTGTAGGGAACCTTAAGTCACTTTGTATGTCATGCAAGGCTTCCAATACTGATGTGTGCATGATTTAATAAAAGTTTCACTATAATATAATGGATTTTGTTTTCTCATGTTCTTTAAATGCAGAATAACGACACATTTATATCAGTATGACATCTCTCCCTGCTAAAATAGATTCAGAGCCAAAACTTTATTTTCAGGTAAACAATACACATTGGCCCAGCACAGTTTTTTCTTTCCTTGAATGGGTTAACCATTTAAATCTTTTACATGATGTGATTTTTTTCTTAAATAAAAATGTGTAAACACACATTATAATCTGTCAATTTAAACTGAACAACAGATTAACTTAAGGAAAGGTCACACAAAGTGAAATCACCTTTTATGTGCTCAAGCACATATGACAAACACTGTCACTGCAAATGAATGGCTGCAAATTCAAACACATACACACAGCACATACACGCACACACAAATGTCCATACAAGTGCAGCTCTCCACCATGGTTGTTGTGCACTGTCAAACAACATTAGATTGCAAGGAGGTGTCAGTGGGATAATTAGAATAACACATCCACTCCATTCTTCATTATGTGTGTCATCTTCACTTACTGCCTCTGCTTCCTCACTGACACCACCCATACTCCCACCCCTGACACACACACATATACACACACACACAACCTAACCAATCTCACAAGTGACATGCTTTTTTAGGCAAGTCATGCTTCCCATTAGCAATTGTCTCAAGTATAAATCTAACTGTCTGAACCTCTATCGTGCATTTTTTCCCTAATTAGCTTCTTGGGATGGAGGAGGAGGAGAAAGGCAGTAGTGATGCACAAAGTTGAGGCCTAACATTACTGAGGAAGAAGTTGTTGGCGAGGAGATCATGGTCACTGATGAGTAATGCTCTGACGTTGGTTCTGCAATTGGCACAATATCTGACAGCAGTTCTGTCTGCTGGCATGCACCTAGTCAGAATTGTAAGGATATGTGCAGAAGGATACGATGCACGTATCCATTCCCGCCATGCTTCTGCAACAAGGACTACACAATACAACATCAAAGACACATCAGTCAACAGGTCTCCAACAAACACAAACGCACAATACATTGAAATGAATGTACTTTCACACACCTTGTGCTTAATGAATAACTAACTAGCAGAGAGTAAAAGGGAGCTATCTTCTCTGAGTAAGGCCAAATGAATTCGCCGAAGCGCTATGCAAATGTTCCCTGGGCTAACGAGACTGCCTGCATGATTGGAGTGCCATTGAAATTCTCCTCGTGCACAACCCTCTCTCACTTCCTACCTCCCTCTCTCCCTCCTTCAATCTCTCTCCATCTCTCCCGCCATTTCAATCTCTACACAGAACATCCATGTTCCTGAGCATCTATCTATCTATCTATCTATCTATCTATCTATCTATCTATCTATCTATCTATCTGTCTGTCTAAAAGGTAAAAATTATCATTTCCTCTCGATATTCAAATCATGTTATTCTCAGAGACAAACACGGTGGCCCTATCACTGCCTGGACAGCAGCGATGCTCCTGTGTCTGATTCTCTTTTTCTGTCTCACTAACAAACACACACACACACACACACACACACACACACACACACACACACACACACACACACACACACATACTCACACACACACACAGGCTGTGTAAATCAAAAATATGTTTTCAGACCTTTAAGTAAAGTTAATGACGTGTATGTCGACTCCAGTGAATAGCTGTTTTTTGGGGGGGTTTTTTTCTCTTTTTTGCTGAGCAAGCTATAAAGTAAACCTTTCCAGTTCACAAGAACAGGAATTAAAATCAAAGCAATGTTCAAAATATTACCATGTTTTGTGTGTGGTGTATGAAACAAAAAGCCATTTAATTACAATCTTACCAAATTTTACCTATTTTTTTCCATGGAAGCAAACCCCTAACCTTGGCCATGAAAAAAAAACTTAACCAAAAATGCTTAGTAGAAGTTAATAATAATTAATTATTGTTTACTTTATCTAGAATAGTAAAGTTAATATTTTTCTTGTTGTGACAGGCAAGACTAATCACTTTACTTAAAAAATACCTAATGTCATGATGGCCATTAAAATTCTGTGTCCTAAAAACATTTCAATTCTCCCACCCAAAAACTGAGATTACTATCATTAATTAAGCCATAAATAAACCCATGAAAGTCAACAATAATGATAATTTCTGCTATGACACAGTGGGTAAAAAATATCAGGGGGTTCTATAGTTTTGTAATGTACAGAATGATGACGGTAGACAAATCTTTACTTTAGCAGTAGTGTTGTTTGGAGTGTGAGTACCTGCTGGCAGTGTAGTAACACTGAGTGGCAGGCTCTCAATACAACCCTGTGTATTACACCCTCTGATCCAGAAGCTGTAGTTAGTGTAAGGCTGTAGGTCAGTCACAGAAAACCACATTCCTGCTGCTGTTCCTCCGTCCAACACACCATCACCTTCTAAGAGACAGAGAAAGAAAGACAAGTAATGTCTTAGGCCGAGTATGGCATATATGTATCTCTACAGATAAAAAAAACAGTGATCTGCTTGCATGAATTACTTTCATATTTTTTTCATTGGAGTGATCACAGTGATGGCAGAAAAGTGATTTGGATGAGATACACACAACAAGAAAGAAAAAAGGGAAAGGGGAATGAGAGAGCTCATGAGAGAGAAAAAACAGATTGAGATTAACTGAGAGTAATCGAAAGAGAGAGGTCTCCATATTGAGGTTATGCAAGGATAGTCAAAGAAAAGGGATCAGAAAATTATACTATGTAAGCCTATCCAACATATTTAGATGGACACACATACACCCACACACTTCTGTGTGGACTGATGAAGGCAGTTTGTATCAAAGAAACACGAGGTTATGGGTAACTAGAGCGAAACACCATCTCTCTCTTCCTTCCACACCTCTTCGATCCTTCTCTCCACTCATCTGTCGGGTTCTCTGTGAGGCATAGATCAAAGTCCCTGACAGTGTGTGTGTATGACAGGGAGAGACTCGGTGAATATGCCTAAGTGAAAAAATAGATATGTGTGTTCTCTTTTCTTGCCATGTCCAGTCTGTCTGTTCTTTCTGTTGTCTCCCCACGGTATTGTTCCTCATATCTTATATTGTTTTTATCGGCAATCTTTTCTAATACATCTATTGGAATATGAGCTTCTCATCTCCCTTTTTTCTACACACTATTATTTTATTGCAACTTGTCTTTGTTCTTATTTTCATCTTCAAACCACTCTGACGATCTACATTCCCATGTCCTCTCCTCTCTCATGTCACTTAGACACTATCAAAAACAAACAAAACGTTGTCAGTTCTATATGACTCTAGTTTGATTAATCCTTCTTTTCACTTTCCTGTTGAATGGCTGACTTTCAGTGTAAGCTGACTTTGTGAGTGAGAAGTGTGACTGTGTGTGTAAGTTTGTGTGTACTCACATGTCCACTTCTATCCGTATTATCCTGTTTTACACATCTTTGTGAAGCCTTTTAAATACCCTCCTCCACACGAGAAGAAACACTTGACAGTCTTGACATTATTAATAATATTAATATTAAATAAAAATGATTCTCCCAGAAAAGTAGCTCTAACCACTATATTATGACATCCCTACACAGAAGGCAGTTTTTTTTAAGTCAGCAGTGTCAGGCAGAATGGACACGCTACTTGCTGAATATATTCAACTGTCTACACAAGTTGTGTACTTGCAGCAAGTGCTATTTTTTTACCTTCAAGTTTTATGCGTGTAGCAGTGATTGTGCACTGGGCTGTGGGTGCTTCTAAAACACAGTGAAAACACATCCATGCTTCACTAAGAAAATAAGACCGTTTTCACCTTTTAAAATTAACACTGGCTTCTTGCCAATAAGGGATTTTTGTAGATACCTTGCCTGGTAAATGCTGTATTTGAAACTGTGCATGTGTAAAGATAAATGTAGATTTTCATTTATGCATACTGCAGTGTGTGTATGTTCAGATTTAGTGTGTGTGTGTGTGTGTGTGTATGAGAGGAAGAGAGGTGGAGAAAAGATGGCTGTTACCTTTGCTTTTGTAGTACATTGTGTAGCTAAGATTCCCATTTGGTCTAGGAGGAGCTGTCCAGCGGGCTCGGAATGATCTTGAGCTCTGATTGGTCAGCTCCAGCAGTATAGGGCCTTCTGGGGCCATCTCTAATGTACGCATGTCCACCTAATTTGAAGGGGAAAAACATTTTAAAAATCCAGAACTCCATTTTTTTTTAAATGCACAGAAGAAATGTGCTGCATTTGTTGTTTTTATCATACTTCTGCTCACACTCATTCATCCAATAGCTATTTGTGTGCGTAGCCAAGGGGTGGAGGGTGTCAGGTATGGTGACTGTAGGATCTTGTCTTTGCTTTTTGTGAATGATGTGGTTCTGTTGGCTTCATCAAACCATGACCTTCAGCTTGAACTTGGGTGGTTTGCAGCTGAGTGTGAAGTCGCCAGGATGAGCATCAAAACCTTCAAGTCTGAGGCCATGGCTCTCAGCCAGAAAAGGGTGGCATGCCTACTCCAGTTCGGAAAGGAGTTGCTGCCCCAAGTGGAGGCATTTAAGTACCTCAGGGTCTTATTCAGAAGTGAAGGGAGAATGGAGCGGGAGATTGACAGACAGATATGATCTACAGTGGTGAGGAGAGATCTGAGCGTGAAAGTGATCTACATTTCCCCCCTCACCTATGGTGACAAGCCTTCGGTGCTGACCAAAAGAATGAGATCGTGGATACTAATGGAAGAAATTAGTTTCCTCCAAGGGGTGTCTGGGTTCTCCCTTAGGGATAGGGTGAGGAACTCAGTCATTCAGGAGAGGCTCAGAGTAAAGCTGCTACTCCCCAACATTAGCTTGTAAAAATATTTATTAATTTTTTTATTATGTTTATTTTTTATTTAAACAGATTTTTTTTGGGGGGGGGGATTTGATATAATGGACCTACACAAAAGAGTCTAAATTGGTGTAGTGAAATGATTAAAAAAAAAAATCTAATAAATAAAAAACTGAAAAGTGGTGCGTGCATATTTATTCACCCCCTTTGCTATGAATCCCCTACATAAGATCGGGTGCTACCAATTATCTTCAGAAGTCACATAATTAGTTAAACAAGTTCCACTTGTGTGCAATCTGTGTCACATGATCTAAGTCTATACACTGCTCAAAAAATTAAAGGAACACTTTTTAATCAGAGTATGGCATCAAGTCATTTAAACTTCTGGGTTACTGATCTGGTCAGTTAAGTAACAGATCTGGTAGCATGAGGCGATACCTGGACCCTACAAAGGTTGCACAGGTAGTCCAACTCCTCCAGGATGACACATCAATACATGGCACTGACAGAAGGTTTTCTGTCTCCCAGAACAGTCTCAAGAGCATAGAGGAAATTCCAGGAGACAGGCAGTTACTCCGGGAGAGCTGGACAGGGTCCTTAACCCATCAGCAGGACCAGTATCTACTCTTTTGTGCAAAGAGGAACATGATGAGCACTGCCAGAGCCCTACAAACTGGCCTCCAGCAGGCCACTAGTAAGAATATCTCTGACCAAACAATCAGAAACAGACTTTATGAGGGTGGCCTGAGGGCCTGAGGTTCTCTAGTGGGCCCTGTACTCACTGCCTGGCACTGTGGAGCTCAATTGGAATTTTCCATAGAATACCAGAATTGGCAGGTTCGCCACTGGCGCGCTGTGCTTTTCACAGATGAGAGCAGGTTTACCTTGCGCACATGTGACAGATGTGAAAGGGTCTGGAAAAGCTGTGGAGAACATTTTGCTGCCTATAACATTGTTGAGCATGACCAGTTTGGTGGTGGGTCAATGATAGTCTAGGGAGGCATATACAAAAAACATCCTGACTGCCATTAGGTATCAAGATGAAATCCTTGGACCCATTGTCAGACCCTATGTTGGTGCAGTGGGACATGGGGTCCTGTACGACAATGCCCGGCCCCATGTGGTGAGAGTATGCAGGCAGTTCCCGGAGAATGAACGAATTGATAGCATTGACTGGTCCCCACACTCACCTAACCTAAATCCAATAGAACACTTTTGGGACATTATGTTTTGATTGATCCGACACCACCAGGTTGCACCTCAGACTGTCCAGGAGCTCAGTGATGCCCTGGTCCAGATCTGGGAGGAATTCCCCACGACATCATCTCATTAGGAGCATGCCCTGACATTTTCAGGCATGCATCCAAGCACATGGGTGGCCATACAAACTACTGAGTACCATTTTGAGCTCCTGCAATAAAATTTCAGCAAAATGAACAAACCTGCCAAACCCTTTTTTCACTTTGATTTTTGGGGTGCCTTTAAATTCAACCATAGGTTGTTCATTTTCATCAAACGATGTGGCATCTTTTCGTTCCTAATATATTAACTACTCCATATCAGTATAGATATCCAGTACAATTTTTTCCTTTTGAGAGCTGATGTTTTCCGTTGGCAGGAACTGGGAAACTGATCAGAATTTAAGTAAGATAAATGGTGCTGAATACAGGGAAATTCTTGTGGAAAACCTGTTTCAGTCTGGGACTGGGATGAAGGTTCACCTTCCAGCAGGACAATGACACTAGGTATACTGCTAAAGCAATAACTGAGAAGCTTAAGAGAAAACATGTTAATGAGTTGAGATGGCCTAGTCAAAGCCTAGACCTTAATCCAACTGAGAATTTGTGGTGTGAGTTAAAGATTGCTGTATGCTAGTGGAACCCATCCAACATAAATGATCTGGAGCAGTTTTATTTTGAAGAATGTGGAAAAATCCTAGTGGCCAGATGTAACAAGGAGTTTGAATACACATACTAATTTTTGGCTTTTGATTTTTAGAACTTTTGAAATTACTTTTTTCCATTTCACTTCACCAATTTGGACTTTTTTGTGTAGGTCCTCTACTCTTCTCCTTCTTCTTCTTTTGACTGCTCCGTTAGGGGTTGCCACATGTGTAGCCCCATCACATAAATTTAAAAAAAAAAAAATCAATTTAAATTGCAGGTTGTAAAATAAAAGGAAAAAATTAGGAAAAATGCCAAGGGGATGAATTCTTTTGCAAGCCACTGTTCCAGGCCCTCTACCAAGAGGAGGCCCTGGAGCAGACCCAGGACATGCTGGAGAGATTACATCTTTCAGCTGGATTAGGAATGCCTTGGTTGGGAGCTGGAGGAGGTAGTCGGGGGAGGGAGGTCTGGACATCTCTGCTTAGACTGCTGCCCCTGCAACCCAGACCCAGATAAGCAGCAGAAAATGGATGGAAAATGAAAAAAAAGAAAAACAATAACCAAAAAACAGAAAAAAATGAGTGCCACTTTTTAATTAACAGTCGTAATAATGGTGATATTTTTCAGTTAGCCAATTACTTATTGAAATGTTAACACTGAAGGCTGAAAGAAACTGCTCTACAAAAGTGGCCAACATTATCTCAGCCTCTATTTTTCTGTCCTCTTTCACCATAGCTGTCATCTTCTTCTGTCTCATTTCTTCCTGTCCAACTCTGCTCTGCTGCCCTTTGATTACCTTCCACCTCATCTCTCATTTTATTCTGACCATTTACTCTATCCTTATCATTTCACTCTTTTACCCCTAAATTCTTTTCTTCCCTGACGCCCCTCTTCTCCTTTTCCTGCCCATCCTGTCATCTCTTCCTCTTCCCCTCTTCATCCCATTTCACTCTCCCTCACCTCTACTCTGTTTCTGCTATGTCAGCTGTTCTCCTGGTGTTTGACTAAACATGGCGTCCATATTGGAAAAATGCCCCAAAATATGGCCTGTCGTCAGAGACATCGTTGAGAATGGAGTGGCATTTCCTACCAAATGTCACTGTGGCCACGCCAACCCTCGTTATTGAGCCAAGAGAATCGATCACCTTTATGACGCCCCATGACACCCACCCACCCCCACACACACACACCCCCACACACACACACACACAACACATATACATCTGGGTATGCATCCCACATGTGTACCTATGGGTTTGTGTATTAGTAATGAAATTCATGAAAATACTGTATCTAGTCTGCTGTTTTGTGCAGTTTTTCAACAACTGTTATATGATTCACCCAATGTACAGTTTTGTAAAGCTTCTGGTGCTCTAAAAATTAAGTGTTTGTTAGAAAAAACAATCCTATGTGTTGCATGCTTTTGGTAGTTTATGGAAAAAAATACTTGCTGAGCTGAGAAATAAACAAAAAGAACAATTTCTGCATAAGTCCCTGTGGCATTTGTCAGTTTAGGTTTTTCTTGTCTTATCTAAACAGAAAATAAACAAAAAACAAGCAAAACCAAAGGGTCTGGAAGACTACAGACCACAGCTAAAGAACACAGCTAAAGTGGATGATCACAGCATTCATTCCTTGATTAAGAATCCCCCACCCCTTCAAAATATCTAGCCAAGTCAAGAAAACTCTGAAGGCGGTAGGTGTATCAGTGTCAAAGTCTACTATCAAGACACATCTTAACGACTTGTTACACTCAAGAATGGGAAGGCCAAGTTATATTTTGCCAGAAAACATCTAATAGAGCCTGCCTAGTTATAGAAAAATCTTTGGACAGACGAAAACACTGTATTTGGTGATGTCCACAAGTTCTAGATTTCAGGCACTCCTTATCCGGGTACTAAAAACGATACTTATATTTAAAATGATGGTAATTTGTCCCATTAGTTTCGAGTTTTGAAATTGGGTGAAATTGGCTGTAATTCCTAAACAATTAATCACATTTTGACTGTGCAATTTAAACTCCACTGTGGTGGTGCACAGAAGAAAAATACAACGTGTCATTATCTCAAATGTGTCAACCTACCTGTATATAATCGTGACATTCCCTTTGTCTATCTCTTTTTCCTTGAGCCCATTTTTGAATTCTTCTTTTGTGTTTCTTATTGGACTCTGAGGGTTTTTGTCCATCTATTGTTTCCATCTTATTGTTGTTATTCTTGCCTGTCACCCCATCCTACATTTGGGTCCTTTCTCCAGTGTCTCATGACAATAAGGTCAAATCCCAATATTGGGTCAATAATACAAACACTACAATGATTATCTGATAAGCATATAGCATTTTTATACATTGAGTTTACTAACAAGTGATTTACTGACCATTGGTCCCTTGCCACAGCCCTGTGCTGTGCAGGCCTGCAGCCTGAGTACGTGTCGACTCCAAGGAGAGAGTCCCTCCACCAAGAAAAACTTTTGGGAGGAACTGGTGTTTAAAATAAGAACTCCATCCAGCCAGAGACCATAGCTAGTGATAATACCTGTCAAAGAACACATCTGATTATGACACGCATGAAACACAGAATAAGAATACAAATGACAAGAGAAAACAGTATTAAGGCTGCAGCAATCCTGGCATTTTAGTCAGGCTTCAAATGAAAGCAACTTTCTTGAGGGCTCATGAACAAGACTTGGCATTTATTGTACAAAAAGAAGCCTACTGGTCACCACATTATTTTCCTTCCCTGTCATATAAACAATGGATTGTTCACATTCCCTTCCCTGAACCACCTCTGCCCGAGCACAAAGATTGTAACCTTAACAGTCATGTTGAAAAATCACTAATCTGATCATGATGTAAGGGTATCACAGTTGATCACAACTATCAAACACTTTCTCAGGCATAATTTTCGGTAGATGTTCAGAAGATTTTCAGTTTTTTCAGACAGTTTTACACTCTGTTTGCATTGGTCACTCAAATATAACAATACTGTGTCCATAGTGTGAGGAATCACAATCATAAAATGAGCTTTACTATGTTGGGATGCAGTCTGTGTCACTGGATTACAATGCAAATGAAAACTGACTTAGGGGCTCCACGCCTGCCAGTCAGTGTCCTAGAGTGATCCAGTGACAGAAACAGCACTGAAATGACAAATGTAACCATAGGTGTTATGAGGATAAAGGCCCTAAGAAGGACAGCAGTACTAAAGTGAACAGACACACACAAAAATAAGGGGGCAAAGAGGTGTTCACACACTCACCCGCACATGGACGAACTGTCCATACACACAAGGATACCCTTACATTTGGAACTCACACTTACCCATACCCACACGAACCAGCACAATAATTACATTACATTACATCTACCTAATAAAAAAAATGAAACCGTAAGGTGCCAAATGTGCTTTTCCTTAATAAAAATGCATACAGGGGGCTCAAAAGATCAGCGCTAAGAACTAAGAGTCTATTCTGCTTTAATCATGTGTGGGTTTTATTATTGCTCAATACAGATATACACACCTATCAGGAAAACGAAGACACAAAAACCCCACGGACACAAGCTACATCTGGGAAGCTCTTAATGTGGCCAATCACATGCGTGTGAGAGTGTGTGTATATGTGCGTGGACATCTGTATGTGCTTGTGTGTGTGAATAAGCCCATATCAGTATAGGCTGTAATAAAGACAGGTTGGGAAATGAAGCAGCGAATGCATAACAGGCTTATTTCCCCTCTTTGTCTGCGTGTTGCCCCGACCTAATCCCCGAGAGGATTATCCCCCACAAATCCCTGCGGAATTGGGGAGAAGGGGGGAGAAAGAGAGCGAGAGGACGAGAGAGAGAGAAAATAACTTAGGATCTCAGTCCTCTGGAACCCATCACCATCATCATCATGGTTGTTGCAATCTATTTATTAAAAAAAGAGAGAATGAGAAAAACGTATTGAGCTCTTCTTTCTTTCTGAGCAAAAATTAAAGCTTTTTAAGCACGAGATAATCGGGTAATCATGATTAAGTGTTTCCCTTGTTATAAATTTCAGTCATCAGCTGAGAAAAGATTTAAGTAATTTATCCAGGCTAATATGCTCACACATCACAGGGTTTATGGTGCAAAATGCACTCATGTGGCATTAAGCGTAAAACACACATGATTCACATTCCACACACACATTACGGAATTACACATACTTTAATGAGCATGACAGTAGGATTTGATAATATGTGGCTGTGTGTGTGTGTGTGTGTGTGTGTGTGTGTGTGTGTAGTATGTTAAGAGACTGTGAAATGGGAAGGTATCAGATGGTTTTCATTGCTTAATTAATTTGATTTCATGAGATATACTATTTGTTGATATAGTCCTTGATATTATATAAAAATACATCATTTTCAGTGCACCATGTCATAAAAGATATTACTTAAATTGGTACTTATTTGCTATATTGTCATGGTTATTGAATTGTTTAACTTTAGTAGTTGTATTAAGACACAAGAGTACACTTCAAAAGCAACATGTGATTACTTGATGTTTGTGTAAGTGATGATATCTTGTACAGTAAGTACTCACATTTCATATGTTTTACTGCATTTTTTGGGGGGTATGCTTTTATTATAGACAGCATCACATCACTTTTAGAGTCAGTGGAAAAAACTACCAAATTTAAAAAACAACATATGATTAACACACAGTGGAGAGATGTCATGAAATGAAGATGAAAGCAATGCAACAAACCGGGATGCAGAATTTACATCTTAACCCCTAAGAACATAGATTCCCCATGTTTCTTGTCTATCTATAGGCTAATTTAAAAATGTGCACCATGTCCTTAAACAGTATTCACAGGCTGCTGTTTCACAGGATGTGGGATGGTAAAAACAGATGTGGACTTTAAAAATATGTGGGAAAAATGTAATCCAAATTAAATATTCCCTTTTAAGAGATTCTATGATTCTTTTGCAAATGCTGATGCATGACCAGTACATCAGATAGAAGCATACTTCAAGAACATAGATCACTCCTTGCTATTTCTCACTGAAACAACACAACATCACATAGCTACTCTGTATAGTAAAGGAAACCCTTCTTTTGGTGACTTTGAGTCTCTGAAGTCACTTTTATATTGACAACCAATATACATGATATACACTTTGGCCCCAGGTTTAACTGGGGGCAAGTAAGTAAGATAAAGGTGAGACGAAGAGAGAGCAGAAAAGCAGAGAAACCGAGAGAGAAAGACAATCACCGTGAGGCTGTGTTCTTCCTGCCTGCAGTTCTCTCTTTAGTCAAAAGGGAGCACTTTTCATCCACTTAAAGGAGCTTGCTGAAGCACTGTCCTCTCCCTCCCGGTCTCCATTAGTCTCTATCCCAAATTGTTTGTTCTCTCACCCTGTCTCTGTCTCTTTCTCTATGAGTCCTTTGTGCACTCTCTCTTTAGTTCCTTTCTCTGTTTTCCTCTTTTTCACTACTCTTGCAGACTCATCTGAATCCCTCACTATTGGGAAACAGTCTCCTGTTTCACAGAAGCATTAACAGCATCCTTGAACCATGTACTTTATATCTGAGTTTGTCATTGACATACGGTTATAGTAAATACTAACACCCTATAGTCAATTCTACAGGTCAAGTAATGTCACACGTCGTTATCATTATTATGATATTCTTCTTCTTTCACTTTATTTGTTTCTCATTGGTTTGCAATCACTTTACTGCATAATATATAAAATGATTTTTAAAAATTGTGACAGTGAATGACAGCTTGTCATTACTGATAAATATTTTACATGTTTTTGTAGCTTTATGTACGTGTGGGTATGTGCCCTCACCATTTGGAGTGTCAGGAGGTGTCCAGCTGACGTTGAGTGCATATGGGGACAAAGCAGTGACCAAAGGTGCAGGGACATTTTCAGGGGTGCTCTCCTCAGTCTGAATCTGATTTGGTGGACTTGATGTACACCCACCTCCTGTACAGGCCTGGCATGTACAGTACAAACACAAACATATAAATATGAGGATAAATATGATGATGCAAATGTACAATTAGAAAATATAAATTAAGGAATGCGGGACTTACAGCCAATGTGATAGTGTAAAGGGTTCCAGGAGTTAGGTTGCGGAGTGTGTGGTCTTGAAAAAGTTCAGAGCTGTTATAGGCTACCACAGGTTCTGCGCCATCATGAGACAGAAAAATCAAATAGAACTCCAAAACACCATTTATCTGAGAGGGATGTGACCACCTAGAAATGGACGGAAAAATAAACAGAAAATAAATTTATTCCTTTAATTTAATACTTTAAAAAAGTTCTAGTGAGACAACATTACTGTAGTCCAGAGGGAAACACTTCTTATTCCACTATATTTTATAATTCAGCCATAGTGTCCACGTAATTTTCAGGTTAAAAAGAACATTGGTGTTATTTTAATATTCCTATTAACATTACTGACTAATTCAAGAAGCAAGATTTTCCTGTTTAACCAAAATCTGATACAGTTACCTTTCCAGAAAAGAACTCAAACAGTAGACTTTGCTGCTAAAAAACCCACCAAAGAGTCAGATAACTTCTCACTGACATGTTTTTTCATTGTTATGCCTAAACTCAGTACAACTAAGACATAAGAATATAATCATGATTAAAACATCGTACATTTCACTCGTTTTCATAAATCGAAAGAAAGTGCCGTCCTCCCCGCTAGCACATGGCCCATTGCTGAATATCTTATACAAAAAGATAAAGGACTTCTTGAATTTAATCAGTTGCATGTCATGATTGCTTATTTTGAAGAACCTTGGCAAGTATCCTATTACCGTACCTCTAAAACTGAGTGAATAAATTGACAGTGTGGTCACAGGCTTGCATAATGGCTCAATTAAGACTTAAAGATTTAAATGAGAAAAAGAGTGAAATTTAAGTGTGTATGGACTTCCTTGGCAGTCCTTTCGCCTAATCACTACATCAGACTATTCTGTGTATCTGCGTGTCAGTGTCTGCCTTCATCACCAGGTTTCTTTCTGCAAGTTCAAGAAAACACAAAGCTGTGGTAAGCTTCCTTTCACACAAATGTGCACACACATACACTGCACAGTTTCCTTCAACAGTCAGGTTAAAGTGTCTCCTTTTCTATATTTAGAACAAGAAGGTCAACCAGGAAATAGAAAGAAAAGACTAGAAACAGTATAAAGAAAAAAGATGTGTCAAATATCTTGGGCAAAATCATGAAAAAAGAGACCAATATAAACTGTGAAGAACAGAGTTTGGGAAAATGTTTCTGTATAATAAGCACTGCACTTCTGTTGGATTATTTTACTGTCTTCTATTGGTAAATTTAAGGGGTTCTAAATTCAAATTCCTGAAGTTGTTCTTATAGAACTGATGTAATTTGTTTCTGTAGTAAAAAAGTGCTTTGTGTGCTCAGTTAGAGTAGAAAAGTGCTACATAAGTACCAGTCCATTTACCATTTCTATTAATATTGGTGAAATGTTCAAGTTTTACAATTATTTCATATAAACATTTTTGAGGTAAATTCTAATGTTTGTGCTTTCGCATGATTGTTTATTTATTCTTTTCAACCTGAAAAAATATACTGCTCAATTAATATTGTTTTGAGACAGTAACAATAACAATTACACAAATTTCACCTCAGACAAAATTTATTTGATATAATATTTAAACATTTTTGGATCTTTTAAGATTTTTAGAATGTGAAGTGTAAAGTTAATAAAGTTATAAACAAAGGAACACTAAAACATACTTTTTATAGTCCTGAAATTCTTACAAATCCCAGAGAGTAGCTCAACCCACCTGGCATGGTTGCAAAGGGAGGCCATTTTAAAAAGTGATGGATTCCTTTCTTGGTTCCTCCCATTAAAAGCCATTTTTTGAATGACTGATGAGCGTGTGTTAGCATACAATTAGCCACTGTGGCTAATCTATCACATTTATTATAAGATTTATATGCTGTCGATTGGCAGTGTGATATATGTCCACTTTTGAAAAACTAAATCAAAGGGGAATTGTAATAATCTGTATCATAATTCACTGTGGTAATGGTTTTAGAAAACCATTGGTTTTAAAAGTGTGTTATGAAAGCAGTGTGGAACAGCCAGGTGCTTTCTCAGCATGTTAAATTTAAAAGCATGCATTTGAGATGAAGAAGGTTTGACTTCTGCATTACAGTCAACTTGTCTTCTACAAGTTCGCTTCTTTTTTTCCTGTTGCTCTCTATCATGCACACGCAACACAGCAGCAATAAATGGTAATAAATGAATAGAGACATTTTACAATGGGATCAGGCCAGCCAGAATGAGGTCTTGGACCAAAGCCCCCCTTCATTAATATGACATTTTATATGCAATACAAAGACACCACATATGGATTTACAAACACTTAAAATAAAAATGTGGGACATTTTTACTAGTTTGTTCTTACATACAGTACTTCAGACATGGCCTCTGCAGCTGTCAGTGGTTTTCTCTACCTATGCCTTACAAATAACTACTGCCTCCAATGCCCTTTTACTTAGTACTAATGTGTATGACCACACTCAACTTTGAACTTGACCTTTATTTTGATCTTATCCACGCATAAAATTGTTGTGACTGCCTCTTGCATGGTTGCAACACCATTTTTGGCAATGTCTTTGTGTAAACATTTAGACAGACAGAAATATAAACATCTGCCAAAGTAGTGGAAAGTGCCTTTCTGGTACTTCCTGCTGCAATAGGAATTTCAAGGAGCAGATTTTGACATGCTGAAGCACCCACAGATACAGTACATGAACACACAGATGGACACAAAAGGTGAAAACAAGACCAGCCACAAAATATGTGTCAATAGGTTTATATTGGATTGTCTCAGTGTTTCATCAGGTTTCCTTTTCATTTGTGAACATATACAACTGTGTGGGCTTTCCTGTGTTTTGATATCTGCTCGGATGTGTGTGAATGTGTTTTGATATCTGCTCAGATGTGTGTGAATGTGTTTGAGTCAGGTAATGTTTGGTTAGGGCAGGGTATAAATCCGCTGATACTGTTTTGTTGGCATTCAGCAACCCACTTCAACCTTTCTCACAGTCTTTCACCCTTCTCTTCACCCATCCCATTTCCATTTATCCATTGATTGTCTACATTCTTTCTTTTATAACCAAAAATTATCTTTCACCCTCTTTACCATTTTCTTTTACATTTTTCAAAAGATATCTCACTTTTTCTCAGTTTTTCTCACAGACACAATAGATTGGTATTGACCAGGTATGATCTCTCAACCTCTGCCTATTACCAATGTGCTAACAAGGCAATATACAGCCTTCCCACACCTAGCGAATATGTTGATCAAAAGCATTTTAAAGGCTCAGGAAATGATATACTTCACTGTGAACCTGTACAAACTTTTACAAGAACCTGAGCCTAATATTTTGTGAGAAAATATTTTGCAATATATCTTTATTGAACAAAAGGAACGTAATGATGAGCAATACAAATATATGCAAATAACGCCATCCACAGTATGGCAGGGTAGGCAGGGAAGGCCTTGATTATTTCAGCAAGACAATGCCACACCACACTTGGCACTTATTCCAATAGTATAAATTATAGCTAGCCTGTTGAGCAGCTGAAAACAGAGAAAATAATCTCCTCAATTCCTGAACACTTAAAGAATAACATGACCCTGTCCCAACTTTTTTTGAAAGGTTCTGCTGCTATACATTTTTTAAAAGGAATGGTAAAAATCAATTTAAAAATGTGATGCTGTACTACTTGAAAAAAGAAAAAGGCTTTAGGTAAGTTACAAGCTATTTATTTTTTAAGTACTCTGCAGTGTCACAACTTCTTTGGGCACCAGACTATATAACCATGACTAACCAGTTTGCTTGTGTCATTACTTCAATCCATATAGACATATACATACACTATATGTACAAGTGTTTAAGTAAGTTAATCAATCAGCCAAGATCATCTTCATCAGACAAACTGTGTGTGTGTGCATATGTATGTGACTGGAAATATATTTTTTTCTGCAGTAAATACCACTGTAAGACACTAATGGCACTAATGGCTCACACACTTAAACACACATACACAAAAACTGAGAACATTATGAAAAAAATGCAGAGATCTATCTTCCTTTGTCTCCTCCCTCTAATGGTGAAAGGTCAAGCGCAGAAGAATATTCTGCATGGTAAACACAAATGCAGAAGGTCACTGACTCTCTCTTACTCAGTTTCTTTCTGTCCTTGTATTTTGTCCAGAAAAAACCTTGTGAAATACAAATAAAAAGTGAGAGCATCCCAGTTCTGTGAGTTTGTGTATTGACAAACTCACAGAACATATGTG
Organism: Etroplus canarensis; assembly: GCA_015106775.1. Classification (NCBI taxonomy): domain Eukaryota; kingdom Metazoa; phylum Chordata; class Actinopteri; order Cichliformes; family Cichlidae; genus Etroplus; species Etroplus canarensis. The sequence continues at coordinate 3,656 of VUQH01055987.1, read as the reverse complement.
TATTGACATATGATCATCATGTATTAATGCACTTGTGTGACTGGGTACCTACTCTACGAAAATAGTCCGAGAGTCAAGCAGGGTAAGAGTTGGTGCTTGTAGAGGCCCAGGAGGAAGCTGTGAAGTCAGCAGTGTCGCTTGTGAACTGTTGGTGCAACCCACTAAAGTGCATGCACTCAATATTAGGACATGAGTGGAGTATACACCAAGACCTGCAACACAAACACCCAGAAGGTGACAGATAGAAACAATTAATACACACATGGTGAGTTCAGCCAACATCACTGACTAATGTTACTTATGCAACCACTCATCCCACAGCTATTCTTTGTCTTTAAAACATCAAAACTGTTCTCAATTTGACCTCTTCTGCAATCTATGTGTAACCCTTCAATTCTTCCACATAATGTATAATTACTATATGCATAGTGGTTCTGCTCACTGTGACCATCAGCCATTGTGTATTATTAACCCAGCAGGGATAACATATACCCTAAGGCCTTCATTAACTTAGTAAGACACATTGCTGGGCATTGATGTCACACAGGATGACTCTCCTGTTCATGTTTGTATGTATGTATGTATGTTTACATGCATCTCTGCATACTATGTGTCTGTGTGAATTTAATAATATGTGTGTGTATCTATCTGCCGCCTAGTGCAGCACTCTACTCTCAGTGGTGTGACACGTGTTTCATACCTTATTTAGGTCTCTTTAGTGAAAGCTTTCAAAGCAAACTGTGTGTATGCCCATGCGCTAATGTTTAGTTTTCTTTGTTTCTCCGCTGCTTCATTTTCATGTGTGTGTGTTTAGCCGTCTTTTTCAAAGTGCTATTCCCTTGGTAAGGACTCAGACACTCTTCCTGCTTTCAAATGCTAATCCTCCTCTCCATTTTGCTTTTCTTCACTCTTCTCCTTCTCTTTACACCGAGGCCCCATCCCTCTACAGTCACAGTTATGCTGGAGCATACACACACAACCACACATGCACTTTCTCCTCTTTACCAGTGATGTTGTGTTGTCTGCTCTTCCCTCTGTAGACCATTTGGTTGTTGTGATAGAGGAGGTACTCTGTAATGCCTCCATTGGGCCTATCATTAGAACAAAAAGTGAGATGAGGGTAATATTATCATGTATAATATAACATATATTATTTTGATGCCAAACTCTATGCTGGCTTCAGACACTGCATATTTATTCAAGGTGGAAAAAAAGGTATGCAAAACAGAACCAGACACTGTTATTCATTTCCCAACACTGTGTTTCTATATCATTCCATTTACTAAGATACATATCTTCTATTCACTCCTCTCCTTGATATGCTCATATACAAACCCCAATTCCAAAAAAAAAGCTGGGACACTGTATACAATGTAAATAACAATAGAAAACAGTGATTTGCAAATCTGTTTTAACCTATATCAATTAAATACAGTCTAAAAATTAGGCTATTTACTGTTTATTAATAAACTTTATTGTTATTTGGAAAATATGTTATTTTAAAAGGCTCTGGTTCACAAGCAACCATGGCACAAGGTTCTTCATGTTGTCAAAGTCTAACAATTTATAAATATTTCTCAGCAGGTAGTTGCAAGGAATTTAGAGCGTTCCCTGTAGTGTAATGGTTTAGACATTCGCCTTACAAGTGAAATGTCCCTGGTTCATTTTCAGGTGGCGACACAAGCCCCTCTGACCATGGAGGAAGGGCATTAGGAAGGGTATCCCGCATAAAAAGCTCTGCCAAATTACCAGTGCAGATTAATCTGCTGTGGCGACCCTTTCAGAAGAATACAAGGGAGCAGCCAAAGGTACATATTTTAGTGGCAAGGAATTTTGAGATTTGACCATCTAAAGTCCATAATATCATCAAAACATTCAGAGAAACCAGTGAAATCTCTGAAAGTAAAGGGGAAGGTTGAAAACCAATACTGAATGACCTTTGACTAGCAGCACTGCATTAAAATCTGGCATCATTCTGTGATGGATATTACAACACGGGCTCTGGAATACTTTGCAAAACCACTGTCAGTTAACACAGTATGTCACTGCATTTACAAATGTAAGTTAAGACACTACCATGCCAAATAAAAGCAATATATCAACAATATCCAGAAATGCTACCAATTTCTCTGGGCCCCGAGCTCATCTGAGATAGGCTGACCTAAAATGGAAAAGTGCACTATGGTCTGACAAGTCCACATTTCAGACTGTTTTGGAAAATAGTGGCTGGTGGGTTCTCTGAGCCAAAGAGGAAAAGGACCATCCAGATTGCTATCAATGGAAAGTTCAAAAACCTGAGCCTATATTTTTCCCCCTGGGATTAATAAAGTTTTGTTGTTGTCTGATTCTAATTCTGATTCTGGTGCATGGGTAAAGTTTTGGAGCAAAATATGCTTCCATCAAGATGATGTCAGGGACATCCCCTGCTTATTTCAGCAAGACAATGCTAAGCCACATTCTGCATGAGCTACAACACCATGGCTTCATGGTAAAATAGTGCAAATGCCATACTGGTCTGCTTCCAGTCCAGTCCAGTCTATAATGACCCATACACTTTCCCACCGAAAGTGTATAGCCCATTATGAAATGCAAAATATGACAACGGAGACTCTGAACTGTCGATTACATTAAAATGCACATCAAGCAAGAATGGGAAAGAATTCCACTTTCAAAACTTCAACACTTAACGTTTTCAGTTTCCAGATGCTTATTGGGTGGAGGTAGAAGAAAAGGAGATGTAACACACTGGTGCTCCTGTTCCAACTTTTTTGGAATGTTTTGCACTCATCAAATTAAGACAAAATTCTTGATTTTTCACTTTTACAAATTTGCAAACATTTCAAAAAAATTTTTTTTCACATTGTCACTATGGTATTGTGTGTTGAATTTTGAGGGAAATAATTCATTTCATCCATTTTGGAATGGTTGAAGTTCCTCCGTAGTAGTTGTACCGGCAGGCCAAGTGGAGTGCAGCTCGGGTGGTTGCCAAGGCAAAAACTCGGGTGTGGGAGGAGTTCGGTGAGACCATGGAACAAGACTTCTGGTCGGCCTCGAAGAGATTCTGGCGAACCGTATGGCAACTCAGGAGGGGAAAGCGTCTCCCTATTCACACTGTGTATGGTGCGGATGGTGGGCTGCTGACTTTGACTGATATTGTCAGGCGGTGGAAGGAATACTTTGAGGATCTCCTTAATCCCTCTGACACGTCTTCCATAATAGAAGCAGAGCATGAGGACGAGGGGGGTGACTCGCCCATCACTGGGGCTGAGGTTGCAGAAGTTGTTAAAAAACTCTTCTGTGGCAAGGCCCCAGGTGTGGATGAGATTTGCCCTGAGTACCTCAAGGTGTGTTCCAATTATAGAGGGATCACACTCCTCAGCCTTCCTGGGAAGGTCTATGCTAAGATACTGGAGAGGAGAGTATGGCCTTTGGTCAAACCTCAGATTCAGGATGAACAATATGGTTTTCGTCCTGGTCGTGGCACATTGGATCAGCTCTTTGCTCTCTCGAGGATCCTTGAGGGCGCTTGGGAGTTTGCCCAACCAGTCTACCTGTGTTTTGTGGACTTGGAGAAAGCATTCGACCGCTTCCCCCGTGGATTCTTGTGGGGGGTACTTCGGGAGTACGGAGTATCGGGCTTCTTGCTACGGGCAATC
>VUQH01055985.1:0-36096 GCA_015106775.1 Etroplus canarensis | reverse complement strand
TGTTAACACACACACACACACACACACACACACACACACACACACACATTCACTTACACATCAACAGAGAGCACACATGCAGCTTTTAAGCACGCACAACCAAACACATAGCTGAAATGGGGCAAGGAAAAAAGCAGGAGGAGGTGCAGTTTTTATTTAGGTCATACTTTCACATCATATTTTATAATTTCCCTCCCATCTTCTCTGGGCTTGTTTACTGGTATCATGTAGCTCCGCAGACCCCCCTCACTGCAGCCTCCCCCCTCCCTTAAGGAATGTGCATTTGAAATCTACCGCCTCTCTTCCTTTCCGTTTCACCTCACTCGTAGCCTGCAGCCAAGCATGTGGATGGCAAAAACGTGTAAACGTCTTGAAGAAATGAAGAGGGCGTGGGTGAGAGGAGCGAGGAGAAAAAAAGAGGAGGAGAGAGAATCAGGACTGGGGAGGGACCTCAATGTGGGTCTCCTAACAAAGCAAATCTGCTCTTCTGCTCTTTCCTTCAGGGGTTCAACAGCCTGCTTTGTTCCCTTCATCCCTCCATCCCTGTTTTATCCATCCCTTTCTCTTCTTCTTTCTCCAAGCTCCGGCCTTTAAAGAGCCAAATGTGCAATTGCTATAAGGCACCATCTGCCCTGAAGAAGCTTCTTTTTTGCCTGTGCAAGTTAAAATTTACCTTACTAAGGTGGGTTTTCTGTATCTCTCAAGGACCGGTAGAATGAAAAATTCATTCTAACATCTATTGTATCCCAAAAGTGCATCTTTCTAAGTTTAAGTGCACCATCTGACAAGCAAAAACAGCACAATAAACAAGTATAAATCTGATTACACCTTTAAATTTATACAGTCCCTTATTCCCAATGGGAAACATACAGTACTTGGAGCAATGATGGATAACAGGGAAAACGTGACAGTGTTGGATTCCCTCTCCCCATCCTCATCTCCACCCTCCTCCTTTTCGCCCACCCACCTATCCTCCCCCAAATTTTCCTCTCCTCACCCCATCTCCTCCGCCCACTGACTACAGAAATAAATTATACATCAGAAACCTTCTCTTCTTTTCCTCTCTCTCCCTCCACATCTATACACCCTTTGGCTTGCTGGGGAAAAAGCTGCTTGTTTGTGCTCAGCTGCATGTGTGTACTTATAGCTCGTGATGCATTGCTAAAGAGCGCCATTGATCTAAAACGACTCAGCACCTTTCTGACACAAACCTGAATGCAGGATGTGCGGGAGGCTTGAGCTACAGTAGGAAGACAACAACAACACGCCTTTTAAATAGGCACATCTCTCCCTCTCGCACCTTGTGTTGCCATGGAGACAAAAGTTTTGCACTGGTCACAGTAAACATATGTAGGTCAGAGCAGGACACCTCTCAAAACAAAAACACCAGGCGGCGGCACAGAGAAACTCACGCCTTCATTAGGCGAGGAGAGAAAGTGAAAAAGTTCAGATAACGAGCAGCACTGATATGAGAAAACAGCTCAAACAACACAAAAGTACACTGAATATTTACTGTGGAAATAAATAGCAACATTTCTCTGGGATCTGGGGCTTTTTCAGCGCGCTGACAAGAGCACTTGTGTGCCAGAAGTCTCTCTCAGCAGCGATTTTAGTGGTGTGACTTTGGGTAAATGAGGGAGTTCAATAAAAGACAAAGAATTACTACTTTTTGACACTAAATGCAGCTCTGAACTGGGTCACTGCTGATGTGTTTACAAAGTGCTTCTTCAACATGAAGAAAGCTGAAAGCTCTCATGAGGTTGCTTCCCTTAAAATGTGGGAAACTCTTGTCTTCAGGCTAATTTTGAATGGCATATCCATGCTGAGATGCAATATTAGAATTGGTGTGTGTATTGTGTGTCCCTGTGAGTGTGTGGACCCATGTCTAACCGATCAGCATCTTCACACTCAGCCATCACATTCTCTCCTCATGGCAATCTGGCACACCAAGCTAAATTTAAAATGTCTCTTTCTTCTCTTTTCATCAAAAATAACCATCGCAGGCTTTTATCTCTCATTTCTTCTTTATCTCTGCTGCCTCCTCACCCGTTCTGCCTTCCCTTCTCCACTGGGGATCAGACAGAGGTTTGCTTTAATTACTGAACCACTTTTCACACCGGTGGAGAAAGACAGAGACACTCTTCAGACAATCAAACCCGCCCACTGTTATGCTCCCAGCATCCCTGCACTGCCTTTCATGCATCCCCTGTGTTTGTGTGTCTGCATGAACCTTTGCTTGTGTCTAATTTTGTAAAGCTTTCTCTAAAAATGCCTCATCCGAGGTCACTACTTATAGCAGATACAAAGCAGAACACCACTGCGGTCAAAAATGCCAAATTAATTAAGCAGCTATTGCTATTCTTGGCTCAGTATGATGAAATAAATGATGCAGACTTTGAGAAAAACTTGGATAGGAATGTACAGAGTCAGCGAATGTGTAATTAATAAACTCATCTGCCTTTCAGAATAGTTGAAAACATTGTAAACCTCAGGGGAATGAAAACTGTGGAGAAACTAGAGCAAAACGTGAGTGGCTGGTACAGTGACACGTTTAGAAGGCGGCAAGTAAGAGGAGGGAGGGTGTTCCCCTCTTTTGTGGTTCACTCCTTTCACACCCACTGCATCTCTGTTTTCTTATTCTCTAAATCTCACGCAACATTTTAAAGCTAGGGATGCTCTTGCTTAGACTTGTATGCAATTATCTATTAAATTCTTCTAGGCAGGCTTGCATTAGCATTAGAATGTTTAAGAGTTGCTAAATAGTCATTCTCTAATTAGCAGCACTCACATGGTAGCTAATGTTTTACTACTTTAACCACTCCTTTTAGCCAATAAGCTGCCAGAAAGCTGCAAATATCAATACACACTGACATATATTCTGAATAGACCAAGAACCAAAACAGAAACAACTACATCAATAGTTCTTTCTCTCCTTTTTAATGGCAAGCCAGGGATAAAGCGCCTGGCAGCAGCAGAAGAAGGAGGCAGAAGCAGCAAGTAAGCCAGAGAAGGAAGGAGGCCGAAAAGGAAATAAAATAGGCCAGTGTGTCTGGCAGCTGAAAGGGTCTCTTGCGGGACTTGGAAGGGGGCAGGACAGCCCGGTGGAGGTTCCCCGTAGCACACTAACATAGTGCAGTCCATTCAATGGGCCAGTAGCACAGGGAAGCCACTAAATGTTCTGCGACACAATACTAGCACCTGTAGAACTTAGATCAGGGACGTTTACATGACCAAGTGCCGGAGCATGATTGAGGGTCACACAAAGGAAAATGCACACACATTAATTGGTGTTTGTAATGTGGTTAGTTTATGGTTTATGTTGGTAATTTTTTTTTTTGTATTATATTATGTTTTTCTTGACACTGGCTGCTAATGTTAGGAAGGTTAGCTCAGTAATGATGACAGTTAGAAAAGAACAGTTGAAATTGAATAGAAATTATCACTTGCTCTTTGTTTTGCTTTATGCAACATATGGAGAAAAGTATTGGGTCACACCACTGAATCACTAAATTCAGGTGTTTCAACCAGCCCATTGCCACAGGTGTATAAAATCAAGTATTTAACCATGCAGTCTGCCTTTACAAACATTTATGAAAGAATGGATTGTTATAAAGAGCTCAGTGAATTCCAGTGTGGTGCTGTAATGAAAGCTACAAACCTACTCTGGCATTAAGCTCAGTATACTAACTTCATGGCCAAAAGCTGCATGCAAGCCTCACCAGACACGATACCAAACATCTGATGGAATGGTATAAAGCACTTTGCCACTGGAGTCTGGAGCAGTGGAAACATGTTCTTTGGTTATGTGTTTAGAGCCCTGACCTCAAACCCATCCAGCACCTTTGGGATGAGCTAAATTGAAGTTTGCATGCCAGGCCCCCTTGTACAACATTACTCACAACGGCTCTTCTTGACAAATAGGCAAAAATTTCCACGGACGCACTCCAAAATCTTGTAGAATTGTACCTTCGGCTGCTCTCTTGTGTTCAACTCAAGAGGTCGCCACAGCGGATTAATCCACGTTGGTAATTTGGCAGAGGTTTTACGCCCGATGCCCTTCCTGATGCAGCCCTCCATGGCAACGCGAATGTGCAAACCACTACACTACAGGGGTATGCCAAAATCTTGTAGAAATACCAACTCTATATTAAGGACTACACATTTAGAATGGAATGTTCTAAAAACTCCTGTATAATGTGTAGGTTCCCCAATACTTTCGTATATTTGATACAAATAGTCATGCTTACATGTCACACAAAGAGTTACCAAGGGCCACCACTGATCTGCGGGACACACTAAGATACCTCCTAGACACGTTGCAGTTCTACAACCTACCTGGCGAAAAGCTCTTCTGTACACACACTTAAATTCTCCACTCAAACTATAGAACATTATTTCAATCTCACTAAACCTAACACTGTGGCTCAATAGGTGAGGAAAGTGGTCTATTAAGCTTAGTGTTTGACTTCCAGCTCCTCACGTTCACATGTCAAACTGTTCTTTATTAAACCAAATAACTAAATTGCTTGTGGTACTGTTGGTGACCCATGCTTAGGCAAATAATGTTCTGCTTCTCGTAATTCCAGGTGCACTTTAACCGCCCTATCGTAGGGTGAAGAACTACTTGATATGTTGAGTTCAGCTACAACATCCAGTACACACTGTATGAATGTAGTGGTAACTTTACTATACCAATATTTGCATGGGGGGCATTGATTTATTTAGTCATACATGACAGACAGCAATGCATAGTCCACCATATTGTGCATTGAAATTCAATGCAGAGCACTGACGCCACACCACGCGTGGCTCAAGTTGTTGATTTTCATTGATTGCTTACTGTTTTATAGACCTCAAGGACAGACTTACTTCCAGAGTTACATTCTGAAGTTTCAAGTTATGCTCATCAAGTGTGAATAGTCTCTACTGGCTACAGTAGCTTTAAAACAGCCAGTCATTTAAGGTGGCAAAATGATACCTGAAGTAAAAATGAGCCATAATTCTGTCCTGAAGATACAGAAGAAGTTGGACTAGCTTTGTAAGCATTCACTGCCGGGGCCAGTATGGATGGTTAACAACAGTATTAGACAAGTTGAAAAACCTTGTTCTCCTCGATTGCTGCCAGAGCAGCTAAACAGCATTTCTTATCTTCTGCTGCTTTTATTATTGTCACACTGCTGTGCAGAGATCCACTCTTTTAAATTGGCTGCAGATAGCAGAACCTCAGAATTGGATTTCTCCTCTACTTCAGCTCCTCAACTCTTACTTTAGCAGGACATACCAGTTCTTATCATGTTCCTTGATGAAATGACGAGTGTTTATTCTTACAGCCACGTGGGTTGTGTTAATATAAATTAGAACAAAAACAGATCAATCTGAATGCATTCACTCTTGCTTATTTATTTTATTTTGTGAACAAAGTTACATACAGGTTCATCACTGTGATCTCTACTCTGAGACGATCTGAGGCAAAGGTTCAATCAAACCCAATCAGCCATCAGAGGAAAACCTAGGATGCTGTTCATTATGGAAATCACAGTAACTGGTCAATGTATAGTTTCGGCTAGAGGATACTGCGGTGCACTAAAGTTCTGGTTTCTTTTAAAGAGCCACGGAGCAGAAAACAGAAAAAGAATCCTCTGCAAAAGAGCTTTTCAGTTCTAGTGGTGGTGTGTTTGATGTATGCCTGTAGTGCTGGATAGATGCTGCAATGGCAGAGAGAAATAGAGATATAAAACTTGTCTACACAGGCAGGCCAGTTTCCATAACAACATAGAAAAATATATATATTTACATTACTGCTCAAAAGTTTGGGATCACTTGCAAATATTATTCTGTTTGAAAAACACATTTTCATGCAATTCACAAAGAAGTTTATCCATTTCACCAAGAATTTTATCCATTTCACAAAAATTAAAATGAATCTGATTATTTTTAAAGAATGATCTACATTTTTGCGTAGAGGCCTATTATCAGCAACTGTCAGTCCCCAGCATCAATTGTGTTGCACAGCTGAAAACCACTGTACTAATAAGGGAACAAAAAAGGGAGCATGTCATTCTTTAGGTTAGTTAGGTTAAAAACATCAGCAGATGTTTGTTTGTTTACAGAATCAAACTTTCTTTAGAGACCCGTCAGTCTATTGTTGTACTTAGAAAGGAAGGTAATCTCTTACCATGATATTAACTACTCCCTTCAGAGAGCAGCACATACTTGCTCAAACAAGAACAGAAAAAGGAGTGGGAGGCCCTGATACACAACTGTGCAAGAAGAAATATATCTGAGAGTGTGTAGTTTAAGACAAAGACACCTCACAGATTGTCAACTGGCAACTGCACAAAATAGTACCTGGCACACACCAGTGTCTGCATCATGAAGAATGAAGAGGTGACTTCAAGATGCTAGACCTCATGGCAGAATTACCAAGAAAAAGCCTTATCTCAGACTGGCCAATATAAAATGGGCAAAAGCGCACAGACAATGGACACTGGAAGAAGGTTTTGTTGACAGATGAGTCTATGTTAGAGAATTAAACAGAAGAACATTTGTGATAAGCAGAAGAAATGAAAAGATACAAGAACAGTCCTTAATACCATCAGGTAAGCATGGTGAAGGCAGCATGATGGTCTGGGAGTGCTTTGGAGGTGGCAAAATAGGAGATTTGTACAGTGTGGAAGGGACCTTGAGGAAGGGAAGCTACCATAAGATTTTGCAACCCCATGCCATACCCTGTGAACAGCACTTGAATGGGGGTGAATTTCAACCTACAAGAGGATAATGACCAAAACACACATCCAAAATGTATCAGCAATATTTAAAGAATAAGCAGTCAGCTAGACTTCTGACTGTAATGGAGTGGCCAGCACAATCTCCGTATCTGAACACTATTAAGCTGTTATGGGAGCAGCTTGAGCATATGGTACGGAGGAAGTCTCCATCAAGCCATCTTGTGGGAGATGCTCCAGGAAGCATGGGATGAAATCTCATCAGATTACCTTGAAAATTTGACAGCTAGAATGCCGAAGATCTGCCAAGCTCTAATTGTTGCAAAAATGTGTTTTTCTGATGAAGGTTAAGTTTGAAGAAGACATTCATCATTTGCATTAAAATCATTATTTCTGACTCTGACAATGTCAGCATACCCTGTTCATTTGCTATATTTCTTATTCAGAATAATTTCACGTGTTTCCATGGAAAACAAGAGAATTTGCAAGTGATCCCAAACTTTTGAACAGTTGTTTGTGTGTGTGTGTGTGTGTGTGTGTGTGTGTGTGTGTGTGTGTGTGTGTGTGTGTGTGTGTGTGTGTGTGTGTGTGTCTTCAGCCAATTTATTCTTGAAGTTTGGAGGCAAGAAAGCCAGTCTGCTCATCTCTTTAAATTCAATGATATACATAACAAATCATAACATATGACTGCAGCCTATGGTCACAGTTTCTTAAGCATGCATTTATGCAAATTTTTGTCACTGTCACCTCCTCAAAGCTTCTGTAGTTAAATTTGCCCCAGCTGTAACAGTTGTGTTAAGGGGAAAGAGCCTGTTTCAGGTGAGTGAATGATTGTCTGCTGGCTCTCTGTAAAACAATATGTTATTTTCATATTAGAAAATCAATCCCTTCTGAGGATAAAACAGACTTACATGTCAACACTGTAAGTATCTGGGCAGTTACACCTTTTTCAGGATCTGATGTTCATGTACATCCACTATCCAGATTCATCATATTCTGGGCAACCCAAAAAGATAATGCTTTCACCAGCATGTAGGCATAATGATGGATACTACATTAAAGTGCCAAGTCTCAGCTTTAATTTCACTAAGTTTACGCTGATACAGAAAAAAGTGTGTGGGAGATAAAGCCATTTTAAAGCATCACACAAGAAAATCTATAATTATGTTTCAGACTATTGTAATTCAAGTAGGCTGAAAAGGAACTATTATCCTGCACCTACTCTGGGCTCTGTTTTCAGGTTTTATAATGTGTGACCTGTGATGAGATGCCTTGGCCAATCACTGGTCTTTTCAGATCAGTAAGAAGCATAAAATGCTAAAATAAACAAGTAAATAATACATGCAAAAAAGTAACATCTAGGAGCTCAGTGAGTTAGGCAGAAGACTTTCATCTAAGAAAGTGAGGTTTAAATTGTATGTGAAGCCAAAAGTCAGTATTGGCTCAGGTAAGACTTCAGGAAATGCAAAGGATTTTCAATAAAACATATATGGATATATTCTGTAGTTAAATATTCTGCTTATCCAGTTCAGGGTTGGAAGAGCCTATTGCAGCTGCCATAGGGCAAGAGGCAGGGTACACCCCAGACAGGTTGCCAGTGTGCCACAGGGCTAACACAGTGAGATGAACATTCACACCTTCGGCCTTCGGCCAATACAGAATCACCAATTAACCCAATATGTCTGTGGACTGTGGGAATAAGCAAGAGTAACCGAACCAATGCAAGGAGAACATGCAAACTCCACAGAGAAAGGCCCCAGCTGGCAAGTGGTTTCAATCTCAGGACCTCACTGTTGTGAGGCAACAGTGTTAGCCGCTGCACGTCATTGCCGCCATTAAAAATGATAAATAAATGTATATATTGAAACATTTATAGCCATTGTAATAATTTTTAACCCTTGAATTTTAGGCACTGTGTACACAGTTCTTTCTATATTGATGCAAAATTCAAATAAAAGCATTAGAGCTGGTACTTGGAACTAGTATCAGTTATTTTATTAAAATATTTAATTTGCTTCAAAGCACAAAAATTGTGTAACTGTCTAAATACTGGTACAGACTGTATAATATCTGAATATAAATTTAAAAGTTGCTGAAAAGTTTTTATCACTTTAAATCTGCATTCTGGGCCCAGTGATGTCATTTAAATATTTTATGGAACTTTACACCCCAAAAGGTTTTGAGCTACAAATGTTCATGTGTTAAAACTGGGAGCTGTGTGTCTGCTGGCATTAAAAGACAGAAGGAGCCAATTAGTGTCAACATCAGCAGACTGCAACCTTTTGATTGGTCAGGATGGGGTCAATCTAGGATAACAGGATGAAAGGGTTTCCACAACAATATTTTGGGAACCAGTTTTGTTTAATCTTATTCATGTTTCGTTCAAATGTTCCTAAGTGAATCAGAATCAGAATACATTACTAATCCCGGCAGGGAAAGTGTTTGTGTTACAGACACTGTGTTAAGTATACATTAAAATAAATATGAAAACAGAAATAGAGTTAACAAGATAAAATATATAAAAACCCTATATTCATAGCGTCCAGTTTGTAGCATAGATGTTTCAGGGTTGAACAATACAATTTGCAGTATGTGCACCGCATGGCAGTAGGTAAACTTCCAGTTATTAAACTGAGGAGCTGTAAAGTGTAATAGCCATAGGTAGGAGTGCCTATAATCATAAATCAGATTTGTGTTGTTATTACACAGTTATTATTTACACGGTTAGATATAAATGAATGAAATATGAGACATGAGTGAATGAGAATTTGAATATGAAAGTGGATATGAATAAGAAGATCAACTATATCTCCTCAATGTGTCAGAGTACACTATATACAGTATATGAAAGGTGAGGCAAATAAAAGTAGGCCAGGTGTCATAGCGAGGAGTTGTAAAGTTTGATGGCCACAGGTAGGAATGATTTCCTGTGGCATTCTGTGGTGCATCATGGTTGAATAAGTCTGCTGCTGAACGTACTCCTGTGTCTGTCCAGCACATCATGGAGAGGGTTTGAAGGATTGCCCAATATTGTCCCTAACTTAGACAGCATCCTCCTCTCTGACACCACTGTCAGAGAGTCCAGCTCCACACCCACAACGTTACTGGCCTTGCAGAATGTCCACTGTTCTCAGTGTGCTGCCCCAGCACACTACAGCATAGAGGATGCCACTGGCTATCAGATTCATAAAATAAGAGCATCATCTGGCAGATAATGAAGGACCTGAGTCATCTCAGAAAATAGAGACGGTTCTGGTCCTTCTTGTAGATGGCTTCTGTGTGTTTAATAAGTTCAGTTTATTTTCAGTGTATATCATTATTAATTATATCAATGATACCTATATATTTGTAGTGCTAAGGGGTGGCTAGCTAAGTGCTGACACCTACACAATGAAAGGAATGCTATCAGGCAATTTTTTCAGAAATTGACATTCATAGGAACTACAAATTAACTGCATGCAAACTATTTGAAAGCAATGGCTGTCTGGTAGGGGGAAGATATAGACCCAAAACCCTTACAAACTATAGTAATAGTATTGTCAAGTATACACAGAAGACCACAGGTGCAAGAAGGGCTCTTTAAAATGTTATTCTTTCAGTCAAAGAACAAAGCGTATTCTTGGATAAAGATAAGGATTCTCCAGATTCATCCATTACATCTGACTTGGACAACACTGTAATTATCTCTCAGATGTGCCTAGATCTACAATAATATAAAACCACTTTTATCTATTTTGTGACGTAGCAGCTCTTTATACAAAAGCAGGTGGAGACTCATTAAGTTCTAAATCATAAAACTGTTCTTTAACTATGCCTCGACTGTCTCATTATACAGTAGGAACACCAGACAAGTGTTAGAGCCTTCACAGCCAAGCAGTCTAAGCTGTAAAGAGGAACTGGTGATGGGCTCAAGCTCAGTGTAGTGTGACTGTTCTGTATGTGAGGAAGGAGAGGAGAAACTGAAAACACATTAAAGTGGTGATGACTACAGAGAGAGGAGAAAATGATGGTTGGAAGTATAGACTACAAAGAAGAAGAGGATGATGAGAGATTTAACTCTAAGGTGAATCCTCCCTCTGTCTTTTTAAACAGTCCAACAAGCAAGTGTTAATGCTTAATTACTCAGTGTTCACTTTTTTCTGCAAATATGCTTTATATATGCACATACATTTCCAAATACAACATTTCAGGCATTCAGAAATTGGTTTTTCCAAAATCATGTCATAAATAATATTAATCAGTTAACCTCAAATTCATGTATAATTGGGGTCACTGTCATGTTACAGAATTAATTGGGGACTAAGTGGGCACAGTACTGCATGCGTTAGTGAAACTGTCTATTTTTAAGTGTACGACTAAAGAGTTTGGGCTATAACAAACCTATAACAACATGACACAGGCATTTTCTCACAGGCTGTTTTGCCTTCTTCACAGAATCACCAGATCCACATATCCAGTTTTGTTTAATGGTATATACAGTTTCTTTTTCTTCTAGTTTCTGCAATAGGGTTTTCAGGCTGTTTCTTTAGATGTATGTGTGTGTGACATATATTGAAACAATTAAAATGTATTATTCCTAAACAATACTGTTGTAGTGAGATGTAGTGTGCCTGGGAACTAGCCAATGAGGGAGTCTGTGAACAGCCTGCCCCAAGATGCACAACTTTTACTGAAGTGTGAACGACCCAAAAAGAGAGTTGGTTCCACTGTGACAACTTAGACTGATGGCATGGCATGGCATGGCATGGATGTATAGTACAGGAGTCTGGGCAGCTGCTTTTGAAACACACCCTCTGCTCTCAGTAAGACAACCAGGATTGTTATTAATACTGCATCCTGCCAAGAGCAGTTGAGAAATGTGTGAAGTGTAGGTGAAGCACTTAGCAGGGTGGAGTGGGAAACCCACAATGATTGACTGACTACTGGCTGTTGCATGTGTTTTCTACTGCCATGTGGTTGGACTGGACTCCCACGGTGAGTAGAGTGGCAGTCGCTGTAGGAGCTGATGTTGAAGTGACTGAAGTGGGACTGAGTCACTGACAATGAGGCTTTAATCCAAATTTACCAGCCAGAGGAATTCCCCAACTGTTATACAGCAGTGTCAAAACTGTCAGTGAATAATGAAAAATAACGACTAGTGAAAAAGTTTATTTTAATTATTAGTTTTCAGATACTGATTTGGGAAATTCTAAGTCCAATACCCAAATGTTAGCTACCAGCAAATAAGAGCCTCACACATGTAAACAAACTAGTGTACATAAAATGAAATTCCTACAACTAGGTAGGTAAGCCTTCACCTTAAATTTGACTGTATACGAACTTGACCTTTGACCCCACTATTTCATAAATGTCATCAGATGTTCTACCCATCATTGGTATTAACTACACAAAATTTAGAAAAGATCTAGTAAAAAAGTTAGCTTCTGTAGTGTAAAAATGATTTGTAATGGACACATAAACAAACCAAAAACATAATGCCTTTGCGGCAGAGGCATAAAAACAGGCAGCCAGTTTGGTAAGCCAACAAACTTGCTTTAAAGCTGGGTAGGCCATATGCTGGTGACTTGACTCTAATTCATGTGGTCTGAGAGGGAACTCAAGCTGTGACTGGAGACTTAGTCCAATCCCAGGGCTTTGGTGCGATGGGTTGAGACTGTCACCTGAGGCAGTGTGGTTCAAATCCTTTGTGAATCCAAAAGTAAGCACTGACTCATTTGTAGTCCATATGGAGCTATGGCACCTCACTAACCTCTCCCCACATTACTCTCTCAATAAGGCTATCAAGTCAAGGCAACAATGTTTATTTGAAAACATCAAACAGCTTGCCTTGACATTTAGGTAACTATCTAATGTCTACAATAGAAGTGGTTATTGCAAAATAGGCATAAACAGTATTTAGACACACATATTACTGCATTCAGTGCCAATTTCAAAAATTATGAAATTTCCAGGTACAACACACTGTGTGAATCAATTTGTGTGGCACAAGTCAAAAACATTCAATCATGAACAGATTCTGGGATTCAGTTTTGAAGAACGTGAAATGACATAAAACAGGCAATAATCATCATCTAATCATGCACATAGCACAATGACTCATATTTCATACCCTTCAACTGAAAAGCAGTGTGTGGTGTTGGAAAAGTCAAAACAAACTGCTGAGATGTGACCTGAATTTATATTCCACTAAAAATGTTTTCTGTGAAGTGCAGCTGAAGGCTTAATATGGGTATGTTCACTACACTCACTTCACTTAAAGTTTAAATGAAATTAAAATAGGATGGGAGGCACAGCTTTCAGTCAAGTTCATGGTGGGACACAACACTTTTTTTTAGGGAAATGCTGTCTTTGCCTGAGAGGCACTTGACACTAAAGATGCATCTGAGGTTTAAAGATCCTGGCCAATGAGCTGATCAAATCTGTGCCAAAAAACTTCAGCTAATGGCTCAGCTTTCTACATATACAATAAGAAAATCTCATATAGGGCACGGCAATTAGGCTAGTTTAAGCCTGGTTTATGCCTGTTGTCACCCTTGCAAATGGCAACATGTGCCAAAAGTGACATCACAACTGCTGCCGCACTTTGGTGTTGGCTTTTTCACACACCTCTTGATTTATCATGGTGCATACAGCACCGTTGAGTTTAAGCATACAGTCATTCTGGTTTTTACTTCCATTTCAGTGCTATATCAGTATGGGGCTCAGAGCTTCTCAGGTTATATAGAGGGAGATGCTGCAACAGCTTGAAAAGATTAAACTTAAGAGAAGAAAACTGAAAAAAATGCTGGAATTTCTTTCCTTCCTGTTTCAACTTCTTCTACATTTGTACCAGTGCTGATATTGTTTTTTTCTGGATTGTGACACCTATTGTTCCAGAGAAGTCTGCATCAAGTCTGGTGTGCCCACAGTGCCAGTATAAACAGTGACGGGGCTGTGGTGACGTCACAGCTGGCGCATGACACAACCAATGCAGCAACCGTAAAGGTAAGGTTTTAGCCTGCTCACAGCTGCTGCACAGTAAGCCACTTTGCAACCCAAATTGGATGATTATGAATCTAAATATGCCACAGGGAAGCTGATTACATAATATCCCTGAAAATATGTTATGGATTTCAAGTGTGGCAGCAGCAGAGGGCAATGGCAGCAGACACAATATGGTGTCACAATGAAAGGATATGATCCCACGATCAATTTGGTTTCTGTGTCATTCAGCTTGCATGAATAGTTACGGATATATAGCTAAAACAGAAAAAATGTACAGAAAAGGCCACCAGGTGGCCAATCTGTATTTTCAACATGGCTGAAAATCTAATCATTTCCGCATCTCAGGTCTATCACTGTGCCAAAATTCAAAATCCTGAATCAAATAGTTTATGCATTATCATGCTTGCACAAATGATTCGCTGTGACAGTAGTGGCATGGGTGGTGGTATGGTGTCACCATGAAAGTGTATGATCCCATTATCAACTGGGTTTTTGTTTTGTGCAGATCTGATAAACAGTCACAGAGATTTGGCTAAAAATGTACTCTTTTTTTACCAATTTCAGTGGTAGCTACAGCAGACAACAATGGTAACAGACATGACATGGGGTCACCATGAACACGTATGATCCCATGATCAATTTGGTTTTTATTTGGTGCAGACGAACAATCACAGAGATATGGTGAAAAATGTTTTTTAAAAAAGGAAAAAAAGCGAGAGAGAAAAAAAAACCACAGAAAACACCACGTAGTGGCAAATCTTTATTGCGCTGATGATTCCATCATATCCCCGTTTTTCAGGGACATTAAGAATTTTTCTTTACTTGCATTGAGATCAATCTGATCATCATGTTAACCCTAGTGCTGCCAGCTATAAGACCACCTAGATGACCGGCAGTGAATGAAAACACCAGAAGTGATCAATATATAGACGACCGGTAGTACACGAAAACTTATCTGGGACATCAGTATATTGAGGTCCTGCAGTACTAGGGTTAATATCAATGTTGTCATCCCTGTATGACATAAAGCTGAAATCCAGAAAATAACTCATCAATAAATCTATGCTGCTCAGTGATTTGTGATAGCCAAATAAATATATATATATCTTTAGTTTCAAGTCTACTGTAAATGGAAATCACTGGACGTCATTGAGGCAAAAGAAGTCACAGCTATTTTTGCATAATGATCAACAGTAACGTAAAATGTCATAGTTAAAATGATATGCCTCAAAACTACTTTAAAATCAGATGATATGAGCAGCATGTTGTCAACCTTCACTGACTGCATATTCTCACAGTTGCATCAAAGTTGTAGCAAGTAACACTACACATAAAAGACAAAAAAGTTTTTTTTTTTTTTAAAAACGGCAGTTTGCGTCAAAAATAAAATCCACCCCTTTCCTTTTTACTGTTTTCTAGCCCATCCAATAAAAACCTTAGCAAACAATCAAATGCTGAGTGCTCAGAGCTGCTTTTTCCCCCCCAACTTAAAATGTCACATCCAATTCAGCAGATACTCAATAGTGTACTGACTTGCACAAGTACTGGTGAACTGTTGCTATTATTTGGGAGCTATTTTTGTGGCATCATTCAATCCTGCAGGCAGAACATGCAGTATGTAGACTGCTACAGCAGCATCTGGTCACGTGCTTCAAACCAGGTCAGCTACAGCATTACAGAGTGGACAAAAAGTATCCTTTTAATACCACACAAGATATGCTGCTGTATAGTATACATGGGGTTTAGTGTGTTTTTAATAAGGTTTTAGATAATTATGCAGCTGACTCATTTATGCACAGTAGTGTGTACTACATCTAAATACAGCAGCATGAAATTAATTTTTTTGGTAGTAGCAGGGACTGATACCACCTCAGCAGCAGGCTTAACGTGGTTGCTCCATCACTCTGTCGTACCTTCTGTTTGTTTGTGCTCTGCTTATCTGTCAGTCCTCTTTCAGTCCTTCTCTCTGTCTCTCCATCTCCCTCCATCTGATCGGGCTGTGATTGTTTTGTGAAAATTTAACGTGGCCCAAGGCTGTTGTTTTTCATAATGAAGAACTGGAGCAACAATCTGGCAACAAACAAAACCCACAACAGGCAGGGATGCTCACATTGCCAGGCTGTGTCCAAAATAAAATCTACACTTTTATATACATACAGCACAAGTAAAAACAAACCAACCACATACAGTAGTCCCAAAGGGTTTTAAGAAAGTGGAGGCACTTCACAGCATTATTAACTGCTCTG
Source organism: Etroplus canarensis (assembly GCA_015106775.1). NCBI lineage: Eukaryota > Metazoa > Chordata > Actinopteri > Cichliformes > Cichlidae > Etroplus > Etroplus canarensis. The sequence continues at coordinate 20,141 of VUQH01055985.1, read as the reverse complement.
AAAAATGTAAGACAGCAAAACAAACCCCCCTCATCCTCCCTCCCTTGACACGTGAGCAGCTTTGTCTACTGAATGCTCTGCTGCTATCTCTTTCTTCTCGTCTATTTCTAAATTTGAAGCGACATAAAAGCCAGGTCCACTTTTTGCTGTTTCTGTATAACAGCATCATTTAAGTGGTACAGTTATTTCAAGTCCTTGGATATTTCTCTGTACATGGTCCTGAGAAACATAAAAGTCAACATTTCAGTGGATGGTGTTGAAAAACAGAAGGGGAAATAAAATGAAAATATCACAGAATGAGCATATCTATGAAATGCAAGTATGTCTTTAATAGTGCATTGATGGTAGGTCATATCCCACTGCAATGTGAAAAACAAAACTGGAAGTCTGAAGTGGAGGGCTACATCCTGCAGTGGATGGAGACAGCCTAACTAACTAACTAACTAAGTCTTTAATAAAAAAAATTTAGAAAATTGATGTTTCACGGGTCAGGCAAACAAAAGGGACATGGCTTCCAGCCTTTAAATCACTGATTTAACATACAAGAAAGGAGGAAGGAAAATTACAGCTAAAAGTAATATGTTCAGCCATCTGACTTAAAGTCAAAACTTTAACATTATAAGAGCTGAATATTTAAAACAATTGGAACTGACTGTCAAAAACTGCTTAAATTGCATGGATGTGTAAGCTGAATCCATACGTTTCATATTTTAAAAATTTTCTCTGTAGGTTACTATCAAATCAAAGGTGCTTTTCATTAAACATGTCCTCTTGCTTTCTTCACCTGCATTTCTTCCCCTCATCTTTGCTCCTCTCAGTGTGGACGTGACGAAGATTTATGAGAATGGTTAAAGTGTCTTTTTTTAAATGTTTTCTTAGCTTATTGTATTAACTTAAATGAGAAAGGAATTTCTTCATTGCGTTTGTTAGCTGAAATGATGATTGTGTCAGCAATCTGGATTGATCATTCAATGAAGCCACAGTGTTGCGTAACTTTGTGCAAGAGTAGTAGAAATATAACTTGAAGGACAATAGCTCTTAAAATATTTTTGGGTGCAAAGTTGGGGAACTTTTTAATAATCCAATTTGACTGGTGTTTTTATACATGCAGTTTTTATATCCTGGTTGCCATCTGGAATTAATGCTGATAATCTCTCTTTATTTCTTTAGACAAGGGCTTCAAAGTATCTGCCCAAATAACTACCTGAAGTTATTTCCAAGATGGCTGCTGAAAGGAAAACTACGACGCAATACTACAAAGCCAGTGCTATATGAATAAAGGCTGTCACAAATGCCACATTTTGGTTGTATGGAGCAGCTCCCTAAGGTGTGTGTGTGTGTGTGTGTGTGTACATTCACCAGTCAGTTCATTAGGTACACCCAATTTGTAACTCATTGCTCCTCCTTTTGCCTTCAAAACTGCCTTAATTCTTCGTGACATAGATTCAACAAAGTGCTGCAAACATTCCTCAGAGATTTTGTTCCATATTGACATGACAGCATGACATAGTTGCGGCAGATCTGTCAGCTGCAAATCCATAATGTGAATTTCCTGTTCTACCACATTCCAAAGGTGCTCTGTTGGTTTGAGATCTGGTGAATGTGGAACCCATTTGAGTACAGTGAACTCATTATCATGTTCAACAAAAAAGTTTGGGATGATCTGAGCTTTGTGACAGCATGTTATCCTGCTGGAAGCAGCAATCAGAACACGTGTCCACTGCAGGACATGCTCAGCAACAATACTCACTTAGGTTCTGAAGTTTAAATGATAATGAACTGGTACTAAGGGGGTGTGCTAAGAACATCATTTCATCACCCCCACCAGTCTGAGCCAATTATACAAGGAAGGATGGATCCATGCATTCATGTTGTTTACACCAAATTCTGACCCTACCATCTGAATGCCGCAGCAGAAATTGAGAATCATCATACCAGAGAAAATTTTTCTAATCTTCTCCAATTTTGGTGAGCCCATGTAAATTGTAGCCTCAGTTTCCTGTTCTTAGCTGACAAGAGCAGTACCCAACGTATTTGCTGTTGTAGCCCGTTTGCTTTCACGGTCGATGTGTTGTGCATTCAAAGTGGATCTTCTGCATACCTTGGTTGTAATGAGTGGTTACTTGAGTCTGACCTCTGACCTCTGGTGTCAACAAGGCATTTTCTAGCAGAGAACTTTTTTAGGACCATCCTCTGTAAACCCAGTAGATCTAGAGTTTCTGAATGACTCAGTGCTGTCTGGCATCAACAACCATGTCATGCTTAAAGTCACTTAAACCACCTTTCTTCCCCATTCTGATGCTTGGTTTGAATTTCAGTAGGTTGTCTTGACCATGCCTATGTAACAGAGTTAAAAAAGCACTTTATTTTTGTTTACATTATTTGTATTTTATTTCTGATTTAATTATTATTTTTGAGTGTGAATTTTATCTCAACGAGTCATTTTTATTTACTGATAATGGTTCTCATGGTAAGATTTTGTTGGCCATCGCCTTTTTATGTTCATCTAGGTTAGATGCAAAAGGGTTTTGTTCTTTGCATTGTTTGCTGTTCTTTGCATTGTTTGCAACTATTGCACTATGTTGCACACATTGCACTTTATTTATTTATTTTTACATTTTTAATTTTAAATTTTAAACTGTGGAGAAAAAAAAACCCTCCTGTCATATGTCTATATGTTTATATGTTGCACCAGGTCCTGGAGAAACGCTATCTCACTTCACTATGTTCTGCATCAGCTATATGTGGTTGAAATGACAATAAAAGCTCTTGAATCTTGAATCTTGAATCTGTACCTCTGGGCTACCTGTAGCCCCTCCGTTCTCTGTCCCTCCTCACAGTGTTTGTATACCTGCTAAGGGTAAGTTATGGGGGAAAATGTGGCTGCGTAAAATTACAGTTTTCTCTGAAAAATGAGTTGGTATTGTTATAACTTTTGGTGTATATTTGTGTCTGTTTTTACCGCTAAAATAAGTTTAATAGACGTATTAAGTTGACCATTTTTGCCCCATTTGTTCTACTACAGACTGCCCGTGTCATGTGACCAGTGCACTGCTACAGAGATTACTATGCTTTAGCGTCCATTTTCCCAGTATAAAGGCTGTTTATTTAATGTTTAGGAGCAGAGGTGCAGATGGGTCCAGAAGACAAAAAAATAACTGTTTATTGTCTTCTGCAGGTATGATTTTATTTGATAAATGCTATTTTCCACTGTACTAAGTGTTGGTTAAAGTTTTTATGAGATTTATTGATAAGAAAAAAATAACTATTCTAAGTAAATATTTCCTGTAAATTTTTATGACGATATTTCTGTAGAGCTCACAGTGTTTGTATACCTGCTGAGGAAACAGAGGTGCAGAAGGGTCCAGAAGACAAAAAATAACTGTTTATTGCCTTCTGCAGGAAATAAATACAAGGAAACAGCCCCTGTGAGTCGTGTTCAGTCTATGCCCCATTCACAATCATTACACCTACATGTACTAAGTTGCCGCCATGTGATTGGCTGATTAGATATTTGCATTAACAGACAGATGAAAGTTATACCTTTTATGTTCTTTTTTGGTAAAATAATTCAACTCAAAATACAATCACACGGAGGTGGCAAAAGTCTGTAACCTTAGCTGTTCAAAAGCATACAAGATGACCAATTTGACAAATATTATGTGAACATTACTGACACAATATCAATACTTTATTTACAAATGTCATCGTTAATGTCAGGGCACAAAAATCACAAAAACCCTAGTGAGCATAAACTGTCATGTGCCTATAGTCTATGGTCATGTGTAAAGGTGCAAAAATGTATACATTAAAATAAAGACGATATTGGATATATATGTGTTTCCACATTCTCAGTTTCTTTAAAAACCTCCTCTCTCCTCATCTACTGGAGATGCAATTAAGGAACTGGAAGATCCTTCATGATAGTGAGGGGAGACAATTTCTGGGTCAAGGTTAGAGAAAGGGAGCATAAGTTAGTTTAATGAAAAGCTTCATCTTTTCATCTTGACATGTAAAAAAAAAAGAAAAAAGAGAGAAAGGAAAAACTTTCCCTGTTCGAACACCTCTTGCCTGGCGATAGCAGGGTGGGATGTGCAGTGCTGACACCTAGTTTCCATGGTAACCTGTTGCTATGGAAACAGGTCCTGGAAGAGAATCAGGAGTCAGATGAAGGAGAGGCAGAGTGAGGGAGGTGAGGATAGAAGGGAAAGAGGCAGAAACCGGGGGGAAAAGAAGGAGAAAACACATCGAAAAAGGAAAGAAAATAAACATTGGAGTCTTACATTTGGCGCAATCTTACCTCTGAGGCTGAGCATTAGTATAACTCAATTGTTATCAGACCTTCCTATCATAATTCACTCAAAGTCATTTATTCTACATCTTCTAACCAGAGCTGGATAGCCTATTAAGTGAGGGTTGTTTGGGGGATTCACATATTTGATTTTTGATAATAAACATAATGCTTCAGTGGAAAAGAAGAAGGGAGCAGCTTCATTGACATTCATCTCACTGATGGCCATGCACAGCAAACATTACATAACCACTGAGATGGCTGGGACCACAACCAAACATGAGGGTTCAGAACATTTTGAACTTTCCTCATTTGTTTATGATGATATATCTGAGTGTTGAGCTTTCAGGTGAGATTTACAATTAGTCAATGAAAAGCTCAGGCATGTAGTGGTGATGCTTTAAGGTCAACAGAGGGAAATAAGAGAACTCTGAAGAAAAGGCATCTTTGTGTTTACATGCGTCTTTTGATGTGTGGATCTGGTGTCAAACAGAGACTTGCATAAATCACCTTTTCAAGAAAATAACTAAATGTCATTTGATAAACACTCAAGTAAGAAGAGTAAGAGAGGAAAGAAGAAAACAACATAATTTGCTTGTTACTGAGAAAAAGCAAAGAGGCAGAACAGGATGCCAGCAGGTCAATCCAAGCCTAACACCCTAATCTGCAGATGTCCACATAGTTTCCCTGAAATTATACACTATACTGCTTTTGGACTGCACTTGATTTCCCGTAACGTCTCCTCGTGCCCACAACTAACTCCTCATCTCCATCTAGTTCTCTACTCTTTCCCCAGCTGAAACTGGACTGCAGCCCGCCGGGTTAGTCTATTTCACTGCCACATAAAGAGCCTTGGAGCATGTTGTGTACTACAGTTAGTGACAGACAATATGGGCAGCAACTGGCAGGCAGCACTATAGGACAGATGGATTCATGCATACTCACACATGCAGATTGCCTCTTATTCATGAAGTCTGAGGCTTATTCACTCAATTGCTCCGACAAACTGCACCAAAAAGTTCAGTCAGACTTTCTACAATACGACTGTTATGCAAACACAAGTGCCTGGAATATCAACAAAGCTGATAGCAAAAATATGCAAACAGAAAGTAAATTATTAACTTTATACACACACACAGAAACAATGTGAAGCAACCCTAAAAATGTTTATGATGCTTTTTTGATAATTTATTATATCAATAATTTAAGTAAGACATACCCAGTTTATGATTAAACAACAAAAATGTTGTGAGAGCAATTTATCAGTGTTTTTATATGTATGTCAAGTGAAAAGTTCAAGTTTGGGGTTCAATAACATTTTAGTAAACAGAAAGGCAATAGTTAATGTAATTTTATTTTATTTTCAAATCCAGTAACAAAGCCTTTAAGGACAGGGTTCTGTGGACTATTATATGCTGTAGAAATGGCATGGAAGAAATCTCAAACTAATACATTTTACAGAAGGTTAGGTACTAGACTTTTTTTTTGTGGAGTTTAACTTCCTGGAGTCCCCACAAGTTGGGATGCAATGGGTGCTCTACTCAAAGAATCATTCACATAAGCTGATTTGTCATTCTCACACTGTATTTTTTGCAAAGATCAGAACAAATGAGGCATCATTTGTTAATTAATGGGTTTTTGCAGACTTTAGTTGTTTTTTTTTGTACAGGGGCAGACTAACTGGTTCTCACTGTTTCCACTCTTTGTGTTAAGCTCAGTTTAAGTGAAGCTAAGTTTTAAATTAGCCTGCTGATTTAGATCCATTAAGATTTTTTTAATAATCACTCAATCTCTCCTTCAAGCTAGACTGTTTTGGCACAACTGTGAGTGCAGCAGCTAGTTTTATAGATCAATTGCTGGCAACAGTGTTGCACTTCTCAAAGCACAAAGCAGCCTAGGAAGTCTGTCGACTTATCATCTGGGAACAACAGGAAGTTTTGGGGGGACTTACATCTGGGATTTGAACCTGGAACCTTCTTGCTGTGAGGCGACAATGTTAACCACTCCATCTCCATGCCATACAAGTGGTGATATAGAGTGGTGTTTCTTCCTCCTATTACATGATCTTGTTTGGTTTAGATTGAACACATTAACCACACAACAGCAACTAACTTTAAAGTGACCTTCAGAAGACATGATGCACCACTGCTGCTGTGTTTGTCCATTTCAAATGAGCAAAGCAGCCATTAGTGCCAGTTAAAAATAATAAGTATTATCCTAATGTTTGCTTTGCTACTAAAGACAGTGAGATAAAAGGTTTTGATGAAGGATTTGTTAGCATTACAGCTCAGTACACTGAAGTATTTTGCCAACTTAGAACCAGATAATGGGGCTGACTGCTGGTACCCAGTGCTATTCACAAGTACAATACACAGTATGTTCCACAGGTGAGCTTCTGTTCCTACATTATGTCATCACAACGATATGTTTCATTCACAACTGACAATTAAGATTTTATTGCAAGGCAGACAAGGCCACACAACGCAAGCATAGAGAATATCTGATAACCAAGCCCAGAGGAAACGAAATGAGGCAAACTGCACTCTGTGCATTGTCACAATTGCTAGAGGCAATACTGTCTTTCTGTAGAAGACTGGATAAAAGGTTTAAAATAATTTCAGTGTGGTGGAACTGAAGGAAACGATTTAATTAACTGATTGGGAGTATTACACAACTACTCGTCTGTCCAATGAAAAGCTGTCTGTCCCACAACTTCCCCTTGAAACTGCACCCAAAAATTTGAGTAATGTTAAGGATGACTACCATCTATTTACAGACAACCTGAATCTATTTATCACTTTATGCAAGTATCTATCTATAATCTATGTTTGTGAGCTACATTTTTAGTTAGCCACAAAAAAGGCTCTCTTCATCAACTTGTGATTAGGCAATAAATGTGATGTAATTTTATGAGGTACAAGTGTAAGCCAGGCTCTTGTAAGACAAACAAAAGATGAAGTAACTGCGGTAATGAGGCACTGAAGCACATTATCATTAAATAAAACCTAAATAGCCTGCTACATTTAATCACAAACGTAGCTACACTGATATCAGGACGACATTTGTTAAACCAAATCCTTTTCACCACAGAGTAAAGAAGAATCAGGACATTTCTTGTATTTGATTTACATTTTCTTTACTTCACTGGCACACACCAATCATGACACTTTTTCCCACATATACCATAATATGTGTATGTGTGAAATTCAGTGCCTGGCAAAAGCCTGTTGACAGCTGCTGGAAGCTACTGTGTTGTGGATGTGAAAGTCATTGTCACTGTGTCACACTTCTAGCATAGGAGGTGTCAGTAAAATATATGTATAATTTTCTGAAGGTTGCCATGAAGCAGTTTAATGCGGCACGACAAAGACAAAGAAAGAGGAGCTGCTTCTTTATGGTGCAAAAGATGTGTGTGCATACAGCTAAGAACTCGGTCAGGACATGTGGAGCTATGACTCTGAAGGGCACAGAGTTACATCTGTGAGTGCCAAAACAGGTATATGTGTGTGTGTGTGTGTGTGTGTGTGTGTGTGTGTGTGTGTGTGTGTGTGTGTCCCCTTCGTAGTAGTGACCAGCTGTTCAGTAGAGGGATCCCTGCACATCTGGCAGCTTGGAGAGGGTATCTGCTATGCAGCAAAGATGAGGGGGATGAGGAAGAGAGACAGAAGAGGAGGAGACAGATGAGATTAAAGAGTGAAGAGGACAAAAGGTGATGGATTTATCTTCATAGGGTGAGATGAAAATATGATTTACAGTGATACACCTGAATGAGCTGTGGTTGAGATAGAAAAGAAGAGGATTTGAATAAATTCATACTATTCTGCTTCCTTTGAATTAAAAAAAAGTGTTTATGGATGTGATAAAGTGAACTGTGTAGTGTCCTTAAAGGTGCTGACATGCCATCAGCTTAAACCTCTGCAGAAGGTCAGGCTTAAGGCCAGATTAGTGAGGCCTGAAGATCAGACATCAGTGACATGCTCACAGGGACTTCTGTTAACACACAAAAATCCATGCTTACACAGAAATACATCATTTTTTGCTTCTTGCATTCGTTTATGTGGTGGAAAACATACTTTAATCCTATTCATGTGTCTTCATAGGCTCACCTGCATTTGGAAAGTGTACTTGAGTTACACATACAGTCAATTAAGTCATATGCAGGAAATGAAGAAGAAAAAACCTACAGCAAAAATATAAGCTTATCTACATATCAGTTCATCAGAAGCCAGTGACACGAGCATGGCTGACGCTGTCAAGATTATGGGCATTGAAGTCAACATGAACAGACATATGCTCTCTCTTTATGTTTTGAAGTGGGTTGCATAGTTTTGATTAATTCCAGAGATAAGATGTTGACCTATAGGTCGGAGTTTATCACTGTACAAGATGATACAGTTTAAAATATAAACTGTATTTGGTGAAGAGCTTCCTGACATAAAACATTGCACAGTGGAGCAATTTCAGAGCAATCTTCTCCAACATAAATTGCAAAGACTTAGACTATTATATCATCTATAGTATATAATATCATCAAAAGATTCTGTGAATCTAAAGACAACTCTGTGTGCAAAGTTCCACAATTTGTAGAGACAGTTTCTCACAGATTGTTGAACCTCTGTTCATCTTTACTTCTGAAAGACTGCATCTCTAAGGTGCTCTTTTTTTACCCAATCACATTATTGGCCTGTTCTCTATTAACTTCATTAGCTGCAATATAATCCTCCAGCTGTTTCTTTTTAGTACCACGTACTTTTCCAACCTTTACCCTTGTCCCACCTTTTTGAGATGTGTTGCTCCCATCAAAATCAAGATGAGGTAGTATTTTTCAAGAAGTAGTAAAATGTCTCACTTTTAACACTTAATATTTTTTCTAAGTTCTTTCGTGAATAAAATATTGGTTTATGAGATTTGCAAAGCTTTGCATTGTGTTTATATTCATATTTTAGACAGCATCCAACCTTTTTGGAATTTTAGTTGAACTAATGAAAGAAAGTAAAAATTTCTTGGAAAAGTAGTAAAGTAGTACATTCAAGAAATACAGCAGGGAAAAGGCAAAGTGAAGTTAAAATGAATATAAAGTTGAAAAAGGCTGAAAAGGGATTTGAATTCTGTTTGTGAGGTACAGTAGATAATCTAATATGAAGAAGGAGCCGATTCCAGAGTTCTTGAGCTGTAAATGAAAATGGCCGGTTGGCTGTATGAGCCAATCTGGAATTCAGAACTGCTAAGAGCTGCTGATAAGCAGACCTGAGCGAACTACATGGGACATAAAATTACAAAAGATCTCAAAGATAACCTGGACCAAGCCCGTGCAGGCACTTATATGTGAGCAACACATGTAATGATGCATAGAATTAAGCTGTTTGGTTGGGATGAGCTGGCCTTTGCTTTTGCCACTTTCTGTTTTTTTCTTTTTTCACTCATTGAATGTTTAATGCTATATTTTTTTAAAAAGTTTTTTAACGCCTACTAAAACTGATCCTAGAATTCGCGAGCAACATCTGAATTAAAATTAACTCCACCTCCACAATCACACAAAGTCCTACAGGAAATATTTTTTATTTGCAAAAACAGGAACCCTGTATAGCTGACAGGGAGTATCAAATGATAAATAATTTTTTTCTTTATTCTACCTCAGCAAAAAACAAAGCTAAATGTACTGCATAGACAACACTAGATTTACATGGAGGCACATATGTGTTTGTATCTGTAGAAATATTTCAGACAAAAGGGTTGACCGTCAAGTGCCCAAATCAGTGCCCTCTCCCTCCTTCATCCTGTTTTTAAGCAGCAAAAGGCTGTTCCATGAGTTGCCTGCTTTGGTGCATTAGCTCCAAAGTGAGGTGGTCGTTTTGGCCACTTGAAATAGAACCAACATAATGTTGTTTGGACTTCTGTCAGCAGAGAGAAGCCATGTTCTGTGTGTCTGCTATGGGACTGGAATGCGAAAACAAATAGGTCACATGGCTCAGCCATCGACCCAAACCAGTTTTCAGTGGTCAGTTAAAGGTTCGGGTGGCAGAGACAGAATAGAAAAACAGAGTGCAGCAGCAGCAGAGAGAAAGTGACACCACAAGCGGCTGGCTGGATTGATCTGCTGTGTGGACAGGGATGGGGGTGTCACAGCTGCCTCTGTTCAATCAATCCACAAACAACTCCAACACACATAGACACATGCACGCTTCTGTAAACACATAAATGAATACATGCCAATGCACAAATACACAATCAAATGCATGCTTTCTCTTACATCCAAAATGCTGCATCACAAGTATCAAATTCCTCAGAATCAAACATATGACGTACAAAAAGAAAAAACTCCAGATCAGCTCTTTTATGTCAGAACACTGTTTTGTCATCATGTGGGATATAAGACACTTCTGAGCTCCCAAATCTCCTCAATAATAACTTTCAGCATGATAATTAAACTATAATAAATACAAAGCACTTCAACCTTCTTTCTCTCCCTCCTTTCTGTTTTTGAGAAGCCTTAATGTGAGAAAAGTGTCTGCATTGATTGCCCTGTATTCTAACACACTGCAAAAGAAACAAAATAGAGGGGGAGAGTACACCATATTGACAAAGCTTCCAGATACTGTCTAAAGACGAGCACACACACACACACACTGCATAAAAAGTACATATTCATATAAGTAAAAGTTTTACATGTTGGGCTGGTTTGGTAAAGAAATGTAAAAATAAATGTGAAAATGTGTGCACACTTACTTGTGCATTTCTGTAAGACACTCAGAAATTATAATGCTGGAATAGCCGTGCTGCTAAGGATAGATATAAACTTGAACTTGTGAAGGCACAGCTGATCAAAAATTTTTGCAGTAAAAATATATATGATGTATGGAACAGTAATAGACGATAACAGGCTGAGAGTGTAAAAAGACCCTCACATGCACAATCACACACTGGGAGATTAATGTAGTCTGCTGACCTTCACTCCTCTTTACTGTGGCCTACATTGATTTTTTTACACATCCATTTTAAATATGGATTTCCCTTTTTACTCGCTACCGGGCTGTGCTTAGCTTATGTCGCTGGGATAAGCAAACAAATGCACAGCAACAACAGTTAGCAGAAAGATAAAGACAAAATGGAAGCTGATACTGTAAAAACACTAAAAGTTTCTTTCTAAGTGTATGCGATTTTCTTTTGAGGTCTTCTGACCACATCTCTATCAGGCTGCACTTTCTCTTTCTCATTCTTCTCCTGTCCCTTGTCCCCAGTCTTTCTCTTCCTTCTCTCCTATATTCGTTTATTCCAATTAATGATCTTCATCCTTTAGGCATCCGATGTTTCCATAGAAACAGTACTCTGTAGTCGATGCCAGTTGTCAAGGCAACAGTGAACTGGGCAGGACATTCTGTGTGCATGCGTGTGTCTAACAGTGGGTGAACATGTTGCATGTTTACTTAATTTGGGATTGTTCCCCATGGTGGTTCAGGTGTTTTTGTATTTTAAGGACTTTCTGTCAAGTTTTAATGACTTTGTGGGTGTGCTTAAAATATGTTTAATGACATATCCTAGAAAAATATGTTTAGTATCATTTAAGAGATGTTTAAACAAACTGCACAGAAATTTTACTGACTTTCATCTTCAGTTCTGCTACACGGTGTTGTTGGTTGCTGTCCAATTCCCATTAAACCCCATCCCACAATTGTGCATGTTATATAAAGTGCCTTCATATTAAAAATCTCTCTACTTACTGTTCATACACAGAAACACACTTCTGGAGATAATAATATCTGTCCAACAGAATCAAATGCTTAGTCTCTAAAAAGGAAATCTGCATTAAAATTGTGTTAATCACATTTTCTATCTGATGTGGCCTTGCAGCCTAGATTTTCCATGATCAACTGTAAGTGGTATTACAATAAAGTGGACACATTTAGAAACCACAGCAACTCAGACACAAAGTGGCAGACCATGAAAAAGTTACAGAGCAGGATTGCATAGTGTGTCACCAGTGTTCTGTTGACTCAGTAATTGTTCCAAATCTCCTTTGGCATTAAAATCAGCACAAAAACTGTGCGATGGAAGCTTCTTGGCATGGGTGTCCAAGGCCGAGCAGCCGCACGTGAGCCTTACAATACCAAGCACAATGCTAAGCATTACATTGAGTGGTAAAGCATGCCACACAGGACTTTGGAACAGCAGATATATGTTCTGTGAAGTGACCATTTTATGCTTCCAACATTGGGAGAACAGTTGAGGGAAGGCCCTTTTCTGTGTCGGCAAGACTGTGCCCCAGCCTACAAAGCTCATAAGCATGATTAGATGAGTTTGGTGAGGAAGAACTTGACTTCAACCCCATAATACACCTTTTGGATGAACTAAAAGGAAGATTTTGAGCCAGGCCCTCTTGTCCAAATTTGGTGTCTGACCTCATAAATGCTGATTTGGATAAACGGGGAAAAAAATTCTCACAGACACACTCCAAAATCTTTTATCTTATAATTTCAACTGTTAGTCATACTACTATCTTGCTTTTTCAACTGTAAACCCATACAGTTGGCGAGCAATTAAATTGCCCGACATTCTTTAAGCAAACTAATTTACAACTTTTTATTCATAGCTTCTGTATGTCAACTGCATCCATTATGTTTATCTAACATTTTATGTTGAAGTTCATAACATTTATTTTTAGCAATTTTTCTAGTTCACCATTTCAAATAACCTATTCCCTTTTTGACCATTACTTTTCAAATTTATTCAATAGAGCATTCCATTTGGCTGCTATGTTCTACTCTTTATCCATACCTATTAACCTTTTTCAAATTTATTCCGATCCATTTAAGAAAACAAGTTAAGCTAATCCTTCCAAGTAACCCTGGCTGGAGTAGCCAAATTTTACTTCTAGATGGGAATCATTGCATTAAAACCAGCAGTTACAATGTGAGATTTAGTTCATCAAATGCCCTCAAATTACTGGACATGCTATATTCATGTCTTGAAAGTCTAATACTCAAACAAAAGAAGAGAGACTACATGTGGAAGAGGGAACATAGGGATTGCATCTGGCTCCAGGGGTTTCCTAAGTCACAGCTGGTACAAACCATACTGCTGGATTAACAAGAGCATCCGCAGATAATAAGAGCGAGCACGAGGTGTACGATGCAGACATGATTTGAGGGGAAATTAGGACAGAATACAACCAAGAATATGCAGGCAAAAAAGGGAGCAAATGGGAAAACTGTGCTGGTTGCAATGAGTTCTAATAACTGAATTCTAATAACTGATTTATATTCTGAAACCGCGTGCATCACTGTTTATTACTATTTTGCCAACTAAATTCCTTATCAAAATGATAAAATGATAGAAAGTTTCTTCAGTACAAGTACCTATAGAAAAACAGATCATTTTATACAAGCCAAAAAATTTCAGATAGTAGAGAATGAACACCACCACACTAAATATGGCACAGAATGAATATATTACACAGCACGTTTATGTGTTGTTTGGTTGTATTTCTGTGTGCATGGTAGCACATCTGCTAATATGAGTGGCCAGTGTATGTTTGACTGAACACGTACACCGAATCATCCAGAGCTGTGTGAAAATCCCTAGAGAGCCGGGAGACCCTGGCTCAGTAGTACATATACTGACACATACCCACACACACATGCACATACACAGACATACATGTAGATGCATATGTGCACGCAGACATATTGCAATCCATATGTCAGTGCACGCACACACGGGAAGCAAGCATGCACATGAACATATAGATGGATAGATGCTTAAAAAAGCACCCTTCAAGCACACTCATATGCACTTACACACCCTGTCTTTGATCCCATGCGCACATCTCTACACATGCGCAAAGAGAATCCCAATCACCCACGCTCCCTCTCCCTCACGTGTGCTCCATTGCTCTACTTTTCCTCTGCTGGAATGAGAGAACAGAGGGCTCATCAGGCCAGAAACCTCGAACACACACGAAGGAGGGGCAAACAGTGTAGGTATGCATAAAGAATAATGCAGACATGCACACACAAGAAATAGGTGTTCCCATTCTATGATACAGAAATACAAAAGTAGGCAACCACACACATGCATAAATTGGCAGTTTAGGATGCATGCACATTTCTGAAGTGAAAGTGCAAGTAACAGAGCAGGCGTGCACACATGCAAAAAATGATGTGGGAGGAAGGTGCGCACAAAAATTGTGAGATAAACAGATAAACAGTGATGTTAAAAATATATACCTTAACTGCCAACATTAATCAGGTTTTAAAATATGCTGAGGTATTTGCTGTATCACCACAGCTATGAATTTTACTTCTCATCACAGTCCAAATTAATTTGTACCGGTTGAGTGTGAGAAATAAAAGGACGGAAAAATGAGATATCGCATGAGGTGAAAAGGAGTTAGGATATTTTAAAAACCCTTAGCAGCCCAGCTTAAAATTCATACCCCTTCTTAGTCATAATCCATTTCAAGATGAAAATACAGACATGATAAACATATTTTGATTCATTGTATCATTGTGGATTAACACCCAATACATACAAGCACAACAAAACCCATATAAATAGGAGATGGAGTCTAATATTTATATTTATGCTAAAATCTGCATTTGGCTTAAGCAAACACTGAAGTCCTCAATCCTCAAAATTAATGTTAAAAATGTAATAACTCAAAGGGGAAAACATGCAGACTGCACTTCATATTTAAGTCTCTTTTTAAGCCTTGCCTTTTAAACAAATATGGAATGGGTGTGACAGAAAAAAGAAAGTGTGAAAAGAGAGAAAGAATAAAGTGGATTGGTGTAATCCACTTTATCCTGGCACAAAAGGTTCAAACTGCAATGAAAACATGCGCACATCGAAACACACACGACACAACACACACACTGAGCATTCTACTCTATTTATGCATGCAAAACATACAAATATATTTAAAAGACTGAGAGATAAGGCTTGTGCGTGTCTGTGTATGTGTGTGAATGTGTGCTCTAAAACGAATGTTCCCCAGGGGCTGTTTTCCCGGCAGACATCCAAGCTTCCTGGTAATGGAGCAGGGAGGAACTCTCCACAGCAGGAGCCAGAAACAACCAATCAATGTCAATGAACATGTCTCTCACTGCATTAAGCCTGCTCAGGATGATGTCATGACATGAACCTCTCCACCATAATGAACACACAGTCATAGGTTTTCCAGTACATTAAACCAATAGAGGAAAGTGGTCTATTTGGCTAGAATGTACAGATTATAGAAAGGAAGCTATAAAAGTAGTGACCTCAGGGTCATAAAAAATGAATCCATCAGGGAAAAGCCAAAAACTGCAGATCCTCAAATGGCTGGACCTGTGGCAGGCTCTAAAAAGTGAGTCAAGCTCCACAGAGTGGTAAACTTCAGAACAGAAATGAGCATGTTTACAGCCTGGCACATAATTATTCTCAGCCTTGCTGCTTTGCCTAACAGGTGGTTGAAAAGTGGCTAGGTGTCATCCCAGATAATCAATTATACAGAGCACTTCACTGTATTTGTAGTGTTGGTGTCTTTTGGAGCATTTTAATGTAACTATCTGACAAGGGAGCAGCCAAAGGTAGCACAATTATAAAACCAACAGCACAACCTCCAGAGCTGAAAAATGAAGCTGAAGTAGCAAAAACTGCAGTTCTCGTAGTGGTCACTTGAGGCTGGTCAATCCCCAAAACTCCCATGTTAAAATTATTAACTTTACAGCATTAAAAATTATATTCATATATCATATACAGCCTGGTGTAAAAATCTGTTTTGACTTCTATGGATATTTTGCTCCTTCAAAAAAACTTTGAGTGTGGTGATTATTCTTTATTATTCATCTTCCTGGATACTCGAGATTGACTGATAGGTGTCTGACACAGGTGTCTGCTAGGCCTCACCCACTACTTCAACTCATTAAACTGGATCTTTTCACTATATTTGTGCTGTTGGTGCTGATGTGTCTATGCGTTGCATCCATACTCTTTATGAACACAGCTTGCTAACCAAGTTAGGCGGCACTAGGTGATATCTTAGCTCTTCACCTTTTCTTACATATAAGGTAACATCTGGCTCCAAAATGGCAGGTGCCAAAATGCTAATGTTGGATCTTTGACATGCAGAGTCCAAAAAGTCACAGTGGCTACGTCCATCTTATTTTTTGTCTATGGGGTAACCAATAACTGTAGAAAACATGGACAACCTGACAGCTCCCCAATAGTGAAGCCAAAACATCTCTATCGCCCCCTGCTGCCTGTCATGTAATGTAAGTAAAGACAATTGTTGGTTTGGTAACCATTATGCAATTACTGAATTTAATACAGTAATGTGTTAAATTGTTCTTCTTTCAGCTGCTCCCTTCAAAGGTTGCACCAGTGGACCTCCATCTAACCCTATCCCTTGCCTCCTCTTCCGTCACATCCACCCTCTGCTACATTACTGCATTACATAAAATGTCATGTGATTAGAGGTACACCAAACATTGGTGAAGATTAACTATATGTCCTGCAAATAAGAATGGCTCAGACAAAACTTCCAACTTAATCACTTGTAAATTATCTTATAGGAGTTTTTAATTGTAATTTCTTTATGTTTTCTCAGTAAGATCATGTTTCTAAGATCTCTCTTTCTGTGTATACAGTGAGCACTGTCAGTACTGCTGCAAAGAGCAACGGGTAATGTAGAAATCCAGATTATGTTAGATTACCAAGAATAAAAAAGGAGGAGTCTCCTGCTTAGTCTCAGTTTAAGAGGGAGACTTAGAGAAGGAAAGAGATGGACAAAAAATAAACTAAAGAAATGCAGATGAGAAGAGGCACACATAAATATAAAATTATGTTAATTGCACATTAAAGTAATTGTGTCTACAGACCATGAAATAAAGTTTGTTCCACGTCCCACTGTGTGAGATGGGCTCAATAAAGTTGTCATCAACTCTTGCCATACACCTACGCTGCTCTGCTGTTTTGATAATGTAGCACAACAAAAAGCTCTGACCATCTCACTTGCACTTCTGTGATTGATGAAAGAAAAAGACTGAAGCCAGTCAAGGCCAGGAAAGAGGGAACAAGCTTTTGATAATTATATAACAAAGCAAAGTATTTCATAGTCTGACTGGGTACTAAAATCTGCTTGTCTTTATAGGCAAAGAGTCACGTCAGCGTTTGAAGGACATGTTTCTGACATGATTGTCAATTTATATCTGTTACTGTTATCCATTATGTCACATTGCTGTGCCAGTGTTTTAAAATGATTTAAGAAAGTGAATAATTTTGATATCTCAGTTAGCAATCATCAAACATTTAAGTTAAGAGATTATGAGAAATGAAACCCTAAAATTTTAATAGGCTAAAAAAGTTGTCGCATAAAATCTTTAAAGAAATTTATGTATGTTCAAGTTGCATGGTTAAAGTGAAGTATAAATTGTGCCATTCTGATGGTATATGATTCAGCCTCACCAAACACAGATAACCAAACCTATCTGTCCTATAGATGATGATTTGAAGAAGAGCACAAGTTAAAACATTTGTTTCGTTGAACAATATGTATTACAACTACGCAATTTAAAGACTGATTAAATTCCGTCATAACTAATTTTCAAGACCGAGGACACTCATTTTTGAGGCAGGGCAGGTCACTTCGACAGTCAGAAGCAATTAAAGTTCAAGGATCGAACAACCTTTAACATTTTTTTTTTTTTACTAAACCAAACTTTACTGTTGGCACAACACAATCAGGCAGGTAATGTTCTCCCAGACTCATCTATTAGACTGTCTGAAAAGCATGACTGATCACTCCACAGAACATGTTTCCATTGCTCGAGAGTCCAGAGGTGATATGCGTCACACCACCCCATGCAGAGTGCTTGGTGATGTAAGGCTTGCATGCAGCTGCTCAATCACGGAAACCCATGCCATGAAGCTCCTGGTGCACAGTCAGTGCTGATATTGATGTCAGAGGAGGACTGGATCTATGCGGTTTTTGTGTGAGCAGAGCGTTGACGACTTTCACACATTATGCACCTATAAATTTACGTGGGTTTCCACTTTGTAACTGAGTTTCTGAGGTTTCTGAATGCTTCCAATTTGCAATAATGGAATATCTCAGAGGGAAGAAATTTCACCACCTCTTGCAAAGGCAGCATCCTTTCACAGTACCACATTGGAATTCAGTGAGTTCATTAGAATGACCCATTCTTTTACTAATATTTGTAAAGGCAGAGTGCAATGCCAGGTGCTTGATTTATACACATGTGGCAATGAAACACCTGAATTTAAAGATTACAAGATGTGGCCTAATACATTTGTTCAGTCTGTACCAAAGATGCAGAACACAAGACAGACACACCACTAGCAAGGATAACCGCTTAAAGTCGATGGCCAAAGCCTTTTACACATCTGCTGCACACAGTAATGCCTTTACTACTTTAATTCAGATGATCTACAACAACTAATACGCTATCACTGCGCAGAATTAACATACTTGTGAGTGAGGCCAAATTTTCACTTGCACTTAAATAAACTTCTAGACATTACATAATTTCCACTCCAGTACCCTTGAGCAAAGAAGATGCATTTAAGACAACTACAAAATAAATGTCTTAAGCATAAACTGGCCTTACTGAATGAGTCCAAGGACTAGTGTTTACCTCTTTTAAACAGGACTAAAGGTTAGCAATTAGAAGTGTTAGTCTGAGATGATATCCAATGAAGGAGTCTCCATAGCAACAGCTAGAGTGATTCACAGAGCGTGTCAGCCTGTGAAATAAATTTCACACCTCAGTGCACCAAGGATTCTACTTTGAGATTTTGTTTGAGTGTATATGTGTGTCGCCATGATAACAAAAATAAAACTGTAGTGGTTATTACATGTATCGTCCAATGACTTTATATACAGTAAGTGTCCCAGATCAGCTATAACTGTTGAGCAGTGATTTCTGGTCTATTTGATTCCACTGTTCAACCAGTCCACAACAAAAGCATTAGGACACATTTTTCCTCTTGAGGCCATGTAGGTCAGTATTTTCAATTTGACATAAAATAGTAAATACTGCATGAAAGGACCAGGTCCTCTTTGATTTTATCAATATACAAAAAACTGTGGAAAAATAAACCTCTGTTATGGATTCTGCCAAATCCGGGGGTTTAAAATGTATAGGACACATATAAAAAGTGATCACATTTAATATTTTTATGAAAATCATTTTAAGTTCGATAATATATAGTGAAATGACTTCTTTTCTCTATTCTATTATTTCCTGTACCACCCTTGACCTTGATTGTGCAGCTGCACAGAGGAACACTGACCCTCTTGTGTTCTTGCAGGTCAGTTTCAACCCTAAAGCCCTGTATGGCTGTAGGTTTTGAATTTTTTTTCTCTAAAGCTTAAAGAAAATTATACTCTGTTGCAGTTATATGTATTCTCCTTGTACCACGTTCTAGATAGTTTGCATTAGTGTCACAATTTTTTAAGATCTTTAGAGTCATTTTAGGATTTTTTCAGAGATTTGGGTTAGTATTAGAATGTAGGTTGGACATTTATTTGTACTTTTGTGTTACGGCGGGGCATACCGAGACAAAATAGGGAGCCAAAAGAAACGAGGCATAAGGGATCCAGGTTGCCATAGAAAAGAAAATAAAAGGGCTTGAGGCACCAGGCCAGCGGCACTGAAGACTGCCCCTGCTCGGGTGGTCAGGCATGGAGGCTGGCAGAAAAACCACCTCTCGGGTGGCCAGCATGGAGTCCACCGTTCTGGTGGCCGAGCGCAGTGGCGAGGAGACCACCGCTCTGGTGGCCGGATGCAGTGGCGTGGGGACCGCCGCTCAGGCGGCCAGCGTGCAGAGGCGAGGTGGTGGCCGAACTCAG
>VUQH01055978.1:17078-35768 GCA_015106775.1 Etroplus canarensis | reverse complement strand
CCTAGTTTTACGTCATACTTTTCACCTGGTTCTCCACGCCCCCACCAGTGGGGCAAGTCCCACAGTTTGAGAATCACTGCATTAGTGTATGCTCTAAATACATGGTTTCAGACAGTTTTTTTCTTCTCTTGGCTCTGTATGACATCATAGAGAGGTGATATCCTTAATATTGTCACAGCAGGCAGACAGCTCTGCCACCCACCTGCTGTCCAAGCCTTCTGTTTGCAAGGGCCAGACAATCTGAACAATGTTAGATCAGGAGGATGGCCTAAAACAGCTCGTTTTATACAGATGATGAACTAAGGGGCTATTATTTTGAGCTGTATTATTTTGAGCTGTGACTTGTGACTTCATAAATACTAGTCTTGCCTTAAAACTAACTTTGATAATGAACAGTATCTATGCAATATATATACAACAAAACATACAAATATTTTGCACTTGGTAATAAGAAAATGCTGAACTATTACTCACATCATCAGCATCAACAAGACCAATCTGTGGGGTGGACAGGTCAATTCCAAAAGTCTTTTCCCAGTGTGGCACGAGCTGCAAGAGAAATTAAGCAAAATATTAAGGAACTGCTGTCATCAACCGACCAATGTCAATCAAAGTGTACAGTTTCTAAAAAGCATATTGCACTGTTTCTTATTCTTACCAGAGGGAAGTCATCAGGGTCAATCCAGATAATGCTGAGGTCAGGGTTGTCTGTGTTATCCTCAGCAACTTGCTTTAGAATCTCCAGGAACTCAAAACCATCTGAGGAGTGGAAAAGGAGATCTCAATCCAACTGAAACTAAGCAACAGTAGTTTGCTTCACATGGAGATGAGGATTAACTGTCATTATGGACATTTTCAGAGATGTTTATATAATTAATTTGGGGTTCCTTTACCTGGGTCAGCCTCCTCTGCGAAAGCAATAATATGTTCACCACCAACATCATCAGCCTGTGGAAACAAATAGTTACAGGCTACAATATCAGGAAATTTGTAAACTTCTCTGAAGTCGTTGGTTTGTTAAAGTATTGTCACAGAAATATAATTGAAGAAACTCATGCATGTTGTAGTCCTGGAAGTTTAAAATTTCTTACCCAGATCTCATACATGTTGTGGGGCTGCAGCTTCCTCAAGGTTGGTCTGACAAGCACAGATTAATCAGATCTTAACGCCTTTTGCTTTGAAATAAGATAATTAAGCTTTTAATTCTGGAGACCTTTGTAGGATAGTGCAAATGGGACTTACCTGTCATTATCCTCAATGAATTTCACCAACTCCTCCTCGGTGTAAGGTTTTCCAGGGATGACCACTGGCTCATCCATGAATGGTTCATAGAAGTCCACCTCATTAAGCTTTAGGTCCAGAGCCTTGGCGACCTGTAACACGGGGCCAAAGAATTCGAATCCTCATCTGACCATAAGGGATATACAGTTGTATAATTTGACAAAAGGTTGTCTGAGGATAGTGACTAAGGTAGCAGTGCAGGTTGTCTACTAACTGCCGATTGGTTTGATTCATGAGTAAAACACTGTAACCTCAAATCACTCCAGATGGCAGGTACAGTAAGTTAGCACTTTACATAGCTCTTTCATCATTACTGGTTTTAAAGTGTGTGATAAGTGGATGAGAAACAACAATGTAATGTGCTTTGCAGAAGGTTAAAAGATGCTATACTTAACATGTCATAAGTGGAAGGTCTTGTCCTTAACTAATGGATTAATTAAGGAAACAGTGGAAAGGGTGTCCCTCCTGGAACTGACAGATTTAAGTGTATTACTGCTCACCTCACAGATGACTGTTGATCACCCACTCTTTTCATTTCCTGCTTGATGCTCATATGATGGACTAATATCACAAACATTATGTAACCATGTCTTTAAGCCTCAAAGATTTGGAATTTAAGATGCATCTAAAAGTTTTGTTAGATGTGTTTTTTAGAGAAAGTATTTGTATTTAGTTAGATAGATAGTTAGATGCAAAGCATTTGCCTGGTGTGCCTCAAAGTTCAATCTTGGGCCCGCTGATTTTTAAAAGTGTTTTCAGCTGTTTAAAACAAACAAACAAAATCATACAGCATTAAATAAATTTATTTTTAATACTGTCTACTGTCTTTATAATCACTGTAACATGTATCATTTAGATTTTGAACACAATATTCTATCCAGTCTTTAAAGACCATTTTAATGTAACCATCATTTCTAATTTACATTACAAATATACAATGAAATATAATGTCACTGCCCCCACTCTTTGTGCTCAAGAGAATCTTTCGCTTCATGATTTGTGTCATTACTAAAACTGAAACTAGGCAAATGATATGGTCACCTCAAATGGTTAATAATAACTCACCTTGGGATTGAATGTGGCATAGAACAGGATGTGTGGATGGAACTCTTCAGCAGCATCAGCAAAAGCATCAAAATCTGAAATTTTACAGGTATCCATCAAGTTGTTTCAGCAGATTTCCCCTATATAAAATATCTGAGAAGGTAGACTTGCTGTTCTCATCATTACTGGTGCTCTTTCTGTGTTCCCTTAAACTCGCTTCAATCAAAAACCAGCAACTCTAACTAAAGTACTCTGAATATTATCTAGGATTTATGACGCTGTCTCATTTGCATGATATGCAATCATCACAAAATATTACGGGTTATCATGCCATCACAGTACAGATTCTTACGTTCTGACTTGTGACTCTTAAAGTAGCCCACCAGTTTGATGTCCTCTTCAATGTTTTTAAAGGCTTTCACTTCCTTGCTATTGTCAAGTATTTCCACAGGGTCCTCAAGAACCTGTGGAAGAAATGAAGGGAAATAGAGGAGAAAATGGGGAGATGACAGAGAAAAGAGTAAACCAGTGTAAGACTAAGTGGGTCATCTTTGTAGGAAGCAAAATGACTATTTAGAGACTTTTTAGTGCTAAAATAAGGCAGGCTATTAACTGGGAGATTATATCCTCACGAACATCAAAGATGAACTCCACAAGAGTGTCTGCTGCAAGCTCGCCATCATATTCTATGACTTCATCATCTGTGAAGATGAAGATGCTGTCGGACTCCTCAAGGCCTAGGGGAAAAGAACATGTTTTTAACCTTGATGTGTTTAACATATTTTTGCCCTAAGAATAGGCAATTTTATAGATATCCTACTGAGGGCTATTTATTTGAACAGGTTAGTTCAGAATAACCTTCAGATTACTTGTGTTAAAGTAGCTTGGCTCTGATTGTCTAGCTAGTCTGACTTTTGCATAATGGGCCATGAACCAAGTGACCGTATCTGTGTTTACCTAATTTCTTTGCAACAGCCTTGTCGTGCTTTGCATCAATGAGACCAACTCCAATATCTTCATCATCAAACTCATCCAGGACCTGGGCTGCAAGCTGTAAAACATTGCCACATAAATAAATGCATAATTTGTCAGTTCGTTATAAAAAAAAGAGGAATACATGGCTGTGCAAGTGTGTCTTTGGAATTTGAAAGGCCACACTATTACACCTCTACACTATTATTTACACCTTTTGACAAAGTTATCTCACTCAGTAGTTTCATTACCATAAAAGCCTGCTTTTCAGAGCGCCGCTTATGCACTTTCTAAATCTGTATGAAACTTGAACCTCATGACTGACAGTTGGTTCCACCAATGGCAGTGTCACACTTGCAGCCCAATTGCATTGAGGAAGTGGTTCGAGAGTCATCTCAGTGCATTTGAAGGGTAAAAAGTACACACAAACTCAGACACGCGCATGTGTACATGCACACAGACATGCACACACGCACACACGCACACTGCTGTCATGGATCTAGAGCAGCTGCTTTTAGTGGCATAAATAGTTAGACTAACCAGGGTGTCCTGAAGTTTGTTGTTCAGATAATTCTTTAACTTTTTTAAACTTGATTGGAGTTGCAGGTGGGCGGGGCACAGTGAAGTAGCTTAAATTATGTAGATTAGCAGCACATACTTTAAAATATATATATTTCAAGTTATATAATGCATAATTATTTAATGCATTGC
The DNA here is from genome assembly GCA_015106775.1 of Etroplus canarensis. NCBI lineage: Eukaryota > Metazoa > Chordata > Actinopteri > Cichliformes > Cichlidae > Etroplus > Etroplus canarensis. The sequence continues at coordinate 31,760 of VUQH01055978.1, read as the reverse complement.
AAAAATATTTTGTTTCAGACTGCACCCTTTTGGCATTTATGCAAGCTAAATTAAACTGCTCACAGGAAAAGGGATTACGCCTTTATACTTATATATATTATAACAAATAAAATTATATTTAAATATTTTCCCTATTCTCCATGTTCTTTTTGAGGTGAATAGGAAGATGCATTAGGGGTATTTTTTTATTGAAAATGTAAAATAAACATTTCTCTACATTTATGCTAGTTAAAGTAGGAACATGGAAAGTATTTAGTAGACTTATATCTGCCTGTCCTCCTAATGTAAAACATGCAAAGTTGTTTTTGGAGCTTGGTGTTCAGAATGTGTATTTGTGTAACATGGATGAGATCATTTCTTCAGAGTAACTGAACCTCCCCAACTACATGTAAAGCTAAACCAACAGGCTCAGTATTGGGGGTAGGCTTTCATAGCTTCATATCTGCATGCACTGCAGCTGTACATTTTTCAGTTTTCATTGCTGTCATTTTGTACTTGGCCAAGATATCAAAACTGCTAACATGGCATATGACTGCAATGATAATGCTTCTGTTGCAGAACCTAATTGGTTTTGCTCCTATTGTACAGTGAATATTTCCTCATCTTGATATCCATATGAACATAGAAAGATGTTTGTTTGACAGGCACTGCTGCTTTCTGTCTAAAGCATGCAGGTTCTTGGCACTTAGGTGGAAAAGGAAGAAGCATTAGGTGTAAAGCACCTCCCTCAGCAAAGCATTGATTATAGCCATGAGAGCCCCTTTCAACAACAACAACAACAAAATCCAGTTAAAATGACAAAGGGAGAAAGCGCTTAATTATCACCACTATAATGTCGTGTTTCATTTGACTTTCACTAACCCCCACAGGGCTCCTTGACCTCTGAAGTTTTTGCACCTTTTGCGGTTGCCTATTACTATAAATAAAGCTTCATCAAATGTAAATCATAATACATTCACAAGGAGAAACACAAGCCTTCAGAGAGTCCAACCCACCACAAAAGCAGCTCAGGATAAATATAGCGCCAGAAGCCACACCAGCCCAGGGACTATTTTGGCGAGATGGCAGTGATGCTCAGCGCTCTGGGATCCGCTGACAAGTACAGTACTGCAAGTGTCAGTCACAGCACAGAGCTGAGCTGGCACTACCAGAGCCAGTAGCTCCAGCGCTGGCCTGCAGCCCCAAGACGGAGCCCCAGTGCCCCATACACAGACACTAGAGGCTCTTGAGATGATGTGATATGCCAGGGAGAGCAGCTTCTCTCATGTTTCTCTCTCTCTCTGATTTAGTTTTTAATGTTTTACCCATCACCACTATCCATTACTATTATTTTTACCCCCATCATCCTATTTATTTTGTTCACATGCGATGACAGAGCCATATTTCCCAATTTGGTTACAGATAAGATTTGTTGCCCACAATTACTGCAAAGTTATAATATTATCACAACTGAAAGAAAAAAAAGTTCTTTATATAATCCTTTTTTGAATTGTCATTATAAAGACTGTTTCTTTAATTAAACAGGAGGCCACTCTGCAAAATACAATAATGCAGCAAGTGTTTAGGGTGGCAGCCTTTACACCACGCAGTACATCAGTCATGCTGAATTGTTGCCACCCGATCTAGTGAACATCATAAATCAGTAACCAACCTGGCATCTTAGAACTGTTATGTGCAACTCTCAGATAACTGCTTTAGCATTTCTTCAGACAATATCAAGTGTGTCCTAAAATGCTTTCTGAGAACCAGTTTATTTTGTATTGTGTTTGTGGTGGTTACATTGTAAGATTCATTTTGCTCTGTTTAAATGGTTTATCAGTATGACTGCAAACATGGGGTCAAACACAAATAGACCTTATATTGGGAAATGTGGTGTGGTGACATGACATAAACAGTAAACAGGGAGAGGCTTTGTAAGCTCATGCTGAAGCTTTTGATAGAAAGATAATGTAATCCCTTTTTTTAGGAATGTGATCAACTTGCTGAATACCCAGGCTGACTGGAGGCCTAAGGTGGGATTGGATGCACAAAGACATGCACACACATTCTGCACAGGCTCCGACTTTGCCAAAATAACTGCTAGGTTGGATCCTCACAGCTTAGCCCTTTGCCTTACGGTGGTTGAAATGATGACACACCACAGGCTTGTGACACATTTTTGGGACTTCACCTATCAGCATTTCTGATTCCAGCAAAGCTATTTTCTACCTCCATACCATTCTTTCTCCATGATAACTTCAGCTGTGTAATTCACGGTAACACACTGCAAATTTTACATGATACCAAATATTCTCTCCATTTTCTTCAGCTTTTACTGAAAATTAAAAAAAAATGATTTTTAAGTAAATAATGCATTATGTTACATTTCCTGAACCAGCAGCACCATCATGTATTTTACATCTCGCATCTACAGATCTAAGTGAAAATTATCTATCAAAAGTCAAAGTCCTGACAGCAATTTCAAACATTTAAGCATCTGTGCGTTTATGAATCCAGCACTGATTTTCCAGCTTCTTCATCACCATCTATTCTCTAAATTATACTCACAGTTCTTATATAAGCTCACCTCAAGGGCCAACTCCTCAATCTCAAACTGTCTCTGGGCGACGCGGCTGGATCCGGGATGGTCATGGTAGTACACCACCATAACGTCGTACTTCTTCATCACAGACTTATAGTTCTTGGTGTTGAGGTCATGGACGCGGTCCTTGCCATCATACTCAGGGAAGTCCAAGCTCTCTTTGCTCAGTGAAAGCCCCCCGAAGGACAGCAAGACTGCCACAAGCACCCAGGTCCACTTCATGGCTCCTCTCTAAGATAATGTGAAGGTATTTACAGTTTCAGAAAAGAAATGAAAGGGGAAGAAAAAAAATAATTTATAGAAAGTTTCGTGAGAGTATGGAGAACCCCTTCCAATCCGCGTCACCCAGAAGAGAGCAAGACAGCCTCCTGCATCCACCTTATTAAAAACCCCACATGGGCAACTGGCAGTGGGGTGCAGGGTGTAAGAGGGGTTGGGCTAAGTTTGACATAGGTGTGAGTGTGTGCCTATGTAGGATGTAACTGAGCATGGGAAAGATGAATTGGTGCAGGGGCGGTTGCTGGGGTGACAGCTTTGTGTCAGAGTGTGTGTGTATATGTGTGTGAGTGTGTGTGTCTCTGTGTGTGTATGCTTGAGAGCATGTTACTAACCTGTTAAAGAGGGTGGAGTGAAGAGATGAGGACCAACCTGCTCTCTTTCTCCCTGTATGCTTACACAGAACATAGACAGACAGTGGTGGCGGTAGAGGGAGATGGTGAAAGAGCAAAGAGTAAAGAACTCATATAGGATAAGATAAAAGTGTGTGAGTGTGTCTACTTGGTGCCAGATGAAGAAGAAGGACTTTGATGTGATAGATTTAGGGGTGGGTGCAAATATGAGGCACTCTTTTCCCTTATTAAGTGAAGATGAAGGCTTAGATCCCAGCTAAAAATAATGGATGTAGGACAGAGAAGTACATATCAGGAGGGGTTGCTGGTGTCTAATTTGCTGCTGTTGGCATGGGTGCAGCGATAGAATGTGGAGCTGGGTCACCCAGGGACATGGAGGGAGAGAGAGGAGAGGGTGGTGCACCAGCTAAGGATTCACTGCATAGGTGTCACTTAGCCCTGACTCAAGAAGAAAGTGAAACATAGAGCTTTACGGGGAAGGACATGTAGAAGTTTTCTGAATCTTTTTGAATCTGAACCTGATACACACAGTGCACATGTGTGCTGTGCAATGTGGGCATGTATGCTTGAGCTGGTTGCCTATGATATTACTTTACGAATTGAAAGGGAAGAGGTAAGCTATAAATAAATGGTACTCATAATACTTCTTCCCACTCTCAACACACACACGTACATGACACACCCCTCTTTTCTGTAACAAGAAATGTCAGCTTACTGTATTAAAGCAGAAAAACTGTACAGCCTGAAAGATGCACTGTGTGCGTCTGTATGTGGTTTAACTATAGAAAATCAAGCTGAACTGTGGTTTGCTGTGATACTGTAAACAATTTATAAAGTGACTTGAGAGGGAGGCTCAAAGGAATGTTTCAGGTGTGATTCCTTTGTACCTCATGTGTAATCATTTCAGTTCTGATTGCATTAATAGACCTAAATGTGAAAAAAAAAATACCAGTCAGCTTGAGCATAACTGAATGAACAGAGCAATAGGCGTACATTACCTTCGATCATGGGGGCCAGGCATATTAAGTTGGGATCTGAGTGTCCTCCCCCAGGACATTTTGAGTCTCAGACGTTTAATTTCCTTAATGCAAGTATCTTTATCTATGGAATGAAAAACATGAAAATCAAATTTAGCTCATGATTCAAAATGTACTGCAATGTAATACAGTAAGTCTCAGAGCATTCAGTGTCCCCTCTGATATCTACACCTGTGAACTGAGCAATAAAATGTGTTGCATCCAGATACCAAGGTTTACTATTGCTGGCTTAGTCTATACAATATGCTTTGCTTTTACAGCACATAACTGTCTTCGGGTTTGTCATCCGCAAGCTCTCAGCAGGCTCAGGCCTTCAGGTATGTCACTTGTCCAGCCATAACCCAATCAGTGATGTCACACCAGGTCTTTCAGCTTTGGCGACGATGATGCAAACATGTGCTGTTGCACCACTGATTAAGGTATGGCTATTTTTCTTCTTCTTCATTATTTATCCTTTGATGCACAGGACATGGAGTTTACAAGAGTTCACATTCATAGTAATATTCATTTTATGATGCGTATTCATGTTAGTCAAACGCTTATGACTTGGGAACTTCTAGTTTGCATGTTACGCTGCTTGTATACTTGGTTTAATGTAGAACACACTGTCTGGTAGACAACATATCCCTAAATAATTAACCTGCATCTGTCCTGTACATGACTTCTTGAACTTGGTGAGTCTGTTTTTTTCTTTTAAAAACTAGACACTTCACCGAGCAGCTTCATGTAAGCCTTAAATCACTAAGCACAATGCCAAGCATCGGATGAAGTGGTGTTAAGCACACTGCCCCCAGAGTCTGGAGTAGTGGAAACATGTCCCGTGGAGTAGTGATGAATCACTATTCTCTGTCTTCTCTATATCTGTTTGGTGAATGCCAGGAGAACGTTACCTGCCTAACTGCACTGTGCCAATTATAAAGTTTGGTGGAGGAGGGACACTGCTGTAGGGTCGTTTTAATGGGGCTGGCCTGGGCCTCTCAGTTCCAGTAAAGGGAAACCTTAATGCTTCAGCTCACCAAGATGTTTTGGAAAATTCTATGCTTCCTAGTTTTGTGAAAACAATTTGGGAAAGGCTCTTCAGTGTTCCGGCATGACTGTACCACGGTGCACAAAGTAAGGTCCACAAAGACTTGGCTGGATGAGTCTGGTGTGCAAAAACTTGACTGGCCCACACAGAGCCCTGACCTCAACCCCATCAAACACCTTTCGGATGAAGTAGAACAGTAACTGCGAGCTGGGCCCTCTCATCCAACATCAGTGTCCAATTTCACAAATGCTCTTCTTGATGACTGGGCAAAAATTCCCATAGATGCACTCCAAAACCTTCCCAAAAGAATAAAAGACGTTAAAGATACAAAGGAGGACCAGCTCCATATTAATCAGAATCAGAATAAGAATACTTTATTAATCCCCGGGGGAAAATTACACGTGTTGCATACACTCTGTTAAGTATACATTAAATATGAATATGAAATACAAATATAAATATATGTACATATATCCAGATATACAGCGTGTTAAACAGTTCAATATCCAGAACAGTGAATATAAGTATGAAGTCTGGTAAATACACATAAATTATTGGAAATAAATAAATAGAAATTTGTATATAATATAATATATACGAGAGATATGTGAATGTTATGTATACATATGTGTGTACAATATTTACACAATAATTACACAATAATTTACAATAATTACAATAAATGGGATAAACTAACCTCTAGCAGCAGTGAGAATAGTGTCACAGGGAGGAGATGCCTATGGATTTAGAATGGGATGTCATAAAAGGTCATGTGAGTTTAATATGCAATTGGCTCAATACTTTTGCCCATAAGTGGACAGCCCGTTGTATGTTGTTTTAACAAAGTTAACTTGACGCTTTTTCTAGTCTTTGCCTGCAGTAGTTACCGCTGCTGGCCAGGAAAGGGCGCACTTTGACCTACAGTACAGTCTCCTGTAAACCACAGACTTGAACAGATTCCTGAAGCATTTACAACAATGAATAGAGAGGACTGAAATTCTGCAGCGTAAGTTTAAAACTGTCACACCTATCATCTTTAGAGGGTAGTGCAATACAGAAAAGAAACAGTTTTGAGGGTTATTGTGACACGACGCTGTGGGCGGTGCTAAAGCTTTCATAACAGCTCACGGAAGCAAGAGTTTGATTAACCCACGCCAGGTGTCAGGGGTTAATATGAGCTGCAGTGCGCCCTGAGCTACCGTAAGCGGAGGCTAAGGTCAGACTTTTCTATCTCACCTTTTATTTATGTCTGAAACAAGCTAGCTTATGCTAAGTAGCGCTCCGCAGCGCCAGAGACGCTATTTGCTTCATCCGGGGTCTTATTAAGACGCTACAGTTAAGACCGTATTAACTGTAGGGTGAACGAGTAGAAAGACACATAGCGCTGCTGTCCGGAACCGCAGCTTAAGGACGCCTTACTCCACAGCTCTGCCCACATCAGGCTTATACTCATTAGCAGGTTGCAAGTCGATTAAAGCTCCCGAGCACATCCGTGTTCAACCTGGCGTTGAAGGTAGCCGAGTGCAGATCAAATCGAACCCGGCCGCCCGCCAGCTGTTGAGTCCTGATTGTTGGGATAGTTCTACTCTCCTATTCTCCTCTAACCTCTGGCATTAACAAGGCATCTTCACCCAGAGAACTGCTGTTTACTGGATATTTTCTCTATTTCTCTTTAAACTTCAGAAAATCTCAGAACAACAGCTTATGAAGTGCTCAGATCAGCCTGTCTGGCACCAACAGCCATGCCATGTTTAGTCACTTAAACCCCCTTTCTTTGCCATCCCGATGCTCAGTTCAAACTTCAGCAGGTGGTCTATACCCTGTCTACATGCCTAAATGCAGGGTCTCGCTAAACACCGTAAAGTTACTGAAAAGACTATAAAAGCACCTTTTGAATGAATGAAAATGGCAAGAATCATCAAAAAGCTGTTTCAGACTGTCATAAAGTTATTAGTTTTTTTTGTAATTTATCACTCTTCAGAAAGATGAGAAAAAGTCATTGAAAGTACTTAAAAATGACTAAAAATATCACAATAAATTTGCTAAAAAGTAAATGAATAGTACCCAAGTCACCAGGTTAAAGAAAACCCCAAGAAAAGCCAATAATCTGGTTTGGCTCAAGGTGAGAGAAACCACCCCCAAAAAGCTTAAAGTGTCTGTTGTCCCATCAGCCGAAAAGAAACCAGGAGAACGGAAACGAAGAGGACCGACCACAAGGACGCCATCAAGCAAGAAAACCAAATTTTGAAACAGGGATTTCGATGTTAATTTTCATTGCAGGTGTACAGAAGTTCATCATTGCAACATGAGTGGGTTTACACGCTGCTTATTCCACTGCTTTGCATCCTGTTTAGCCATTTAGTTGACCACTTGTGGTTATGTAAAATATTTTGATACTTATGATGGACTTGTCTTTATAAGAAATTCTTCATCTGCTATTTTGCTGAATAGTTAATTATCCATGGAGAACAATGCTGTTTAAAATGCATTCTGACTTCACAATACATTAAACATTCAAAGGTGTGCTGCTCTTTGTCTTATTCAGTTTAAAGTTATGGCTACCTCTGTCATAAGGCTGTATATACTGTTTGAAAAAGGGCACATTTACATCCAAATCTCTTGCTTTATTTATTTTTTAGTACTTATCTGGTAACATTTTGTCACTTTATGGTGCTTTTCAGTCACTTTTCATCATCCTATATAAAGGGTTAAAAAGAGCACACAATTTGCTAACTTTACTGACAGTCTAAAACAACTTTTTGGTAAGTTTTGTTTTTTAAATTAATTAAAAGGTGCTTTTAAAATCTTTTTAGTTACTTTTCGGTAATTTTTCTGTACGTTTCGGTACTTTTTGGTGTTTAGAAAGACTCCTAAACGCATTCATTGAGTTGCTGCCATGTGACTGGCAGTCAAACAGGTACACCTAATGCAGGGGTCAGGGAGTAATATAACAGAGAAGTGCAGAAATTCATTTCAGCCAAATTACAAAAGCAGGAAACAGAAAATATTCACTTTAACTGACAGCTATGAATTTTAAGGAAATCCATCTAAATAATACATTCTGCTGTAGTTTATAAATTAACCATTATTCAAAGTAGTAACCTGGTTTGAATTTAATCTTGATTTTTTTGTTTATTGTTAGAGATGGCTTCAGCTCTGGCCAACAGGGCAGTAGGAGCCATTGTGGGATCCGCTGTGGCAGATGCAGCAGGTATTAATAATATGGTACTTTTTAATACTGATGCAACTGGTAAATATGCTTGTCACACTTATATTTAATCACTTGTAAAGACTTAGCTTTTTGACTGTCGTAAGAATAGCAAGCATCATTCAGCTGAGGTGACAGCCTCCTGGTATTAATTGCGTCTTTGCATCTTCAGGTTGTACCAGTGGAAGTGGATTTTCAATCATGTAATTATTTGATGTTTTGCCCAATGCAGCACAGCCCCTCCACTGGGTGTATGATCTGCAAAAGTTGAAGGCGATTCTGGCTGAGAATCCAAACCCTGAATTCCGCTCTGAGTCCGCTAATCCTTTTTACAGGAGGGAGACTGGCAAGCAGAGCTGCTATGGAGACCAGGCTTATGTCCTGCTGGAGTCCCTGTCTGAATGTGGAGGTTTGCTGCTATCTTTATTATATTCATGTAACAGGTTGCCTCAGGTAGCTTAGAAATTTTATGTCTGTTCACAGTTTGCTATTTACTAAGAAAATGAAGAACTCAACCAATGAATTAACTCCACAAAACCTAGTATAGGCTTGTCTCTATGAGTTGATGATTTATGTCTGTGATTAACCACTAACTTACATGCGAATATCTCAGTCAGCAAGGTTATGTATTCAGTTTGTTTGTTAGCAGAATTACTCAAAAATTTTCATGGATTTGCATGAAAATTCTACCAGAGGTAGGGCTTGGTAGTGATTAACTAGATCTGGATCTGGGAATTTCACATCATTTCTTCACAAATACATTATCAAACCAAAATGAGATCAGTAGAGACACTATCTTGATGTTCTTAAGAAAGTCTTGCAAACTACTCTTCTTTTGGATGCAAGGACTTTATTCATGCATGTTGTGGAAGTAATTTTGCTACACCATCGTGTCGCAGTCTAAGATATTTGATCTCTCTGACCAGGTCTAAACGTCGATGATCTGAAGCAGCGCACACTGAAATTCTTTGGACCAGGATCAGAATATGACACGCCCATCAATGATCCTTACAGAGAGAAAGGAGGTAAGAGAGAAATCCTGTAGATGTGTCACAGGGTCTGTTTTGTTTTTGATGATGTATGAAATTTGTACTTCTGCAGGGCCAAGACCTCAGCTGCCCATTGAGGGGCCATGGAGACATGCAAGTCTTAAAAGCTTCCTGAAGAATGTAGATGTTGGCAAAGAGGAGACAGGTAAAGCTCCTATACATATTCACAGCTTGTGATTATGAAGAGAAACATAGCTAACCAGTGTGTTGGCTTTGCGCAGGCTGTGAGAACGACTGTCAGATTGATGGAATAGCCAAACTGGCTCCTATAGTGGCGTTTTATGCAGGACAGCCTGATATGCCGGAAAAGGTGGAAGAGGCCACCCGTGTCACCCAGAACAATGATGAATGTGTGGCAGAGACACTGGCAGCAGCAAGGTCAGGATATGTTCCACATACATTTAGAAATCCTAAGTCTACATATCTGAGATTAGAAACAGCTAATTTATGACATTTCTTTTTACCTGCCCTGCAATGCACAGTAGGCAATAAGATCAGGTAAGCAATACTTGTCAAAGCGTCAATTAGTACAAGATGTAATATTAAGTACTTGCGGTAGAAAGTGCAAAATTACAGAAAAGGCAGCATTTCACATGAACTGATCAGGAAGGCTGGTTCTGTGATTGGCTGCAGACTGGACAAATCTGAAGTTGTAGTTGTTATTGAAAAAAACTTTTTATCTTTTATGGATAATTTTTACCACCCTCTGCACCACTCACAGGACAGGCAGCCGAGCGCCTTCTCTAACAGACTCTAACAGCTCCACTGCAGGAAACTATGCACACCTCATGCAGTAACTCTCTACAGTGCGGCACATCTGTCTGCAGAGAATCATTTGCATTCTCATCTTAGTAGTTTTATTTTAACCTTGCACTGTTTACAAAACTTTATAATCTGTGTATACTGAACTGTTTGTTATCTTCCATTTGCTATTCTTGTTCGATTTCTTCTTCTTGTGTTTCATTGAGCTCCTTTCTGCTTCAGTAATTCTACTTTGTGAGCTGTTGTTTTGTTATATTCTACTTTATTAAGATATTTTTCTATGTTATTGTTTGTGTTTATTGATTTGACCACTGTAACAAGAATTTCCCAATATCTGCCGATATAAATTCTTTAAAGTTTTAAATTTCAGTATTTACAAAAATTGCCATTTAAATAGCATTTATTGACATAAATTCAAAACAAAATCTAATCTAAAAATAACACATGATATGAGTAGCTTCTTATTTGATAAATTAAATCTGGGAGGTGTCCACATCAGGTGTTTATTACAATCATTGCAGACATTTTGAGCTTGGAATGAAGTGCAATAAAGATTCTCAAATTCAAGCATCAATTTTAAGGGAAATCAGAGATTCATTTCTTAACATTATGCATGTTAGACAATGACTGCCAAAAAAGTGTCAAGTTAGGCTTTTACATTTCTTCAATTTCTTCAGTGGGTTATGTGTTCAGGATTTTATGGGTGTTATAGAATCACAGCACGATGCAGCCAAACTATCATGATCTATCATGACTAACATGATCCCCTGTCTAACTCTATAGCATTATAAATATAAGGGCACATTTGTATCTGTGGTTCTCTTGCTTCCTCATTGGACCTGGTTGCCAGATTTTCATAGTGCCTCTGTATTCTTACTTATTTTTATGTATATCTAAGAATTATAAACTGAAGGAGAACTGGATTTATTTTGTGAAGAGCCACACTGATGGAAAGCTGAGGGTTTCTGAGGATCTTTCAAGTGTTGCTGGGTGGTTGATAACACATTTTACTGTAGTGAGGCAAACTCATTTAATATTTTTTACAGAGACACATGAAGAAAGACAAACAGAGCCCAGATGAAGGGACAAGCTAAAATGAAAACCTGTATCATAGATTCTACACTGACTTATCTTCTCAGGTTTTTGGAGCATTTCATCCTGAATGGTCCAGATCCAAAAGCTTTGGACGTGGTGCTTAATCAGCTGAGTAATCCAAACAGAAAGCAGCCACAGGATCTAGACAAAGCAGTCATTGGTATGTGAGGCCAGCAGTATTTCCTTCCCTGTGTCAATGTCATGAGACTGAGTCAGGGGATTAAAGAGTTCCTTAATGTCTGAAAGTATACTGAACAGTTTCTTAATGAGAAATCACAAAAGCAAATTTGAAACTTTAATGTGTTTGATGCTGTATTCCTCAGTGAGAAGATAAATACAGACAATATTTCATATTTTTGTTAACCTCTCCTTTCATATTCATCTCACTCCTTTTCCCTCCTTTTTGCCTGATTTCAGGGCATATCCATCAGGTGAAGGAGAATTTATCCAAGACTCCTCAAGAGCTGATCCCTGCAGTGTTTACAAATGCATGAGGTATCTTTACTAAGCTTCCTTTAAACTTTGGCATCAGTAAAGTGGAGTCCTTTAAGTAACTCACGGTAATGGAGCTCCCCATTAAAATGCCTTTATTTTATCCTGCTGATGTTTCAGGTTTGCCAGGTGCGTTCCAAGCAGCGCTGCATGGAGTCCTGACAGCCAGTCAATACGAGACGGCCATCAGAGACACCATGAGCTGTGGGGGATGCACCTGCAGCAGAGGATCCTTCATTGGAGCATGTCTTGGGGCTCAGGTGGGACCTTATGTTAATCTTAACAATATATTCCCTTTTATGTTTATGTAATTTGTCTTATTTATGTAATGTGCTCTTTTTATTTTTTTAGATTGGACTTGAGGGAATCCCAGAGTCCTGGAAGTCCAAAACCCTGCGATACAACTCAGTGCTGGAGCATGCAGAGAAGATAACCAAACATCTGTCAGCGTAATGCATTTTATATTTTGAGAAGGCTGAGAACATCGTGAGAAACTGTTGAGCTTTGGCAGAGCAGCGAATGATGGTTCCTGTGTAAACCTCTGGATGGCAGGAGCCAGATGTTTTTGTTTCGCTTAAATTAAAACATGCCTACTCAGATGTTCTCTAACTTATATTGAATAATTATGGTAAAGCTTATGGTGATATTGAATTAATACTAATAATAGCAATTCTGCAATATCCTTTTGTCATTTAGGTATTATTCATTTTTACAATATTGACAACAGCTTTCTTCCAGTAGATCAGCTGACCTTTCTGATTTGAGGTCCAAGATAAAAAGAGTAGTTGATGTAAATGATTTGTTTTCTACAATGGTATATACAATGCTCCATTTCTGTAAAACTACAAATTGTATGAAGACTTTATAAAGTAGATAGGAGCTATAAATGTTCAGCAGTTAATAAGTAAAGTATTATCTGCCTTTATTTTACCGCATGCTTCTATAATTCACACTAACCTGCCTCCCTTTCCTTTTAGGATCGAATGTTAAAAAAAGCCCTCTAATAAAAATTTCCTGTAAAGCTGAAATAAACTGGTGTACTGGTCCATCTAATGCCAGTATTAAAAAAGTAATAATACACAGCAGCAGGATATATTGTTGATGCATTGTCATGTGATGAATACAGCGCAATTTATTAACTGTGTATTCCTGAGAGCTGAACTGAGGTTCTGCTTTACGGATAAAGCCAAAGACAAAATATTGGCAATGCAGATGTGAAATGTCCTTTTTTTCCTGAAATGTGGATATTTTAGCAGCTTCAGATGGAATTAAATTTACAACGCACATCTCCTTCCAATTTATTTTACAGCTGCTATATTTAGGTGTACCTCACTTTTGTAGGTCAGCTAAATAAGTGTTTTTCCTCTACAGTATTTAGAAACACAAGAGTGAAAAGGACTTCATAAATTTAATCCTCCATTTAACAAACATAAACAATGTAATCCTTTAAAAGCAAAAGTGTTTCTTGCTACTTTATTTGGTGTGAGTTCTAAGTAGTTAGGGTTAGTCATGGCATTAACATGTGTTTATGGATGATGTGACTGCTGATAGAAATAGGGTGAAGTGTACAGAGCTAAACTCTGCTCAGATTCAGCCAAATTCTGCAAAACAGATTGGACAGAAGTTCACAGAGCAAATGGATAATGAGCCAAAGCAAACTGCAAAAGCTAACCCAAGAAATTGCCATGGCAAATAAATGGGATATTCTTTAATGGCCAAGTCAGTCACTTGATTTTAACCTGATAGACCATATTTTCAGTTACTAATCACAATCAGAATACTTTATTATTCCCAGGGGGGAAATTGCATAACTAGACTCACAAACAAGCAGCAACTAAAGACCTGGCAGAGCATCTCAAGTGAGGAAACAGCATGTCCATTGGTTCTAGACTTCAGGCAGTCATTGACTGCAAAACATTCTCATCCGAGTGTTTAAAACGGTCCTTACATTTAAAATTATGTTTGTCCCATTACTTTTGATCCTCTGAAAAGTAGCTATGTATAAAAATGGCTGTAATTCCAAAACAGTTCATGCAATTCTTTTGTCAAACTCCTTGAATTAGAGCTTTAATGGTTGCACTTAAATCAGTTCTTGATTGTTTGATTTAAAATCCGCTGTGGTGGTGTACAGAAGCAAAAATTACAAAAGTCGTGTCAGTAACCACATGGAGGGCGTCAGGAAGGGCATCTGGCATAAAACCTCTGCCAGATTGCCAATGTAGATAAATCTGCTGCGGTGACCCCTTGAGGAGAATACAAGGGAGCAGCCAAAGGTACTGTACACGCACTGTGTCAGTGTCCACATATTTATGGAACTAACTATATGTGCAGGGAACCACGCTGCAAACAGAGGTGCTGCTTGCCACTGAGCAAGACAGCCAACTGCTTGGGGGCCCCTCAGGGCTGAAGATATCTAAAATTCAGCAGTGGTGACATGGAAAGTTGGGAGAGACCTAACCTCCCTAAGAGGGTCCCACCAAGGTTATTATAACTAACTAAAACTAAACAAAAAAGTAAAACTACTTGAGAAAAATAATTTTAGTTAACTGAAATAAAAATAAAAACTAGACTTTTGAGAAAATCAGAACTAACTAAAACAACGTCGTGGGCTTAAGAAACTAACTAAAATAAAAATATACAGGAAATGTCCTTAGTTCTAGTCTTTGTCAGTTGGGTTAAATTTGGTCGGTCTGTCTGATAAGGCTTTGATGCATCTGTTTATTGAGACTCAGGGTGTCTACATGATTGTGACTCATCTGCCTTCACAAAGTGATGTGTTTATATTATAATTTCTGATCTAAA
>VUQH01055978.1:4503-16749 GCA_015106775.1 Etroplus canarensis | reverse complement strand
ATTGTGACTCATCTGCCTTCACAAAGTGATGTGTTTATATTATAATTTCTGATCTAAACATCTTAAATCTTCCCCTGACAAAACACCATCCATATTATAATAATTAAAAAAATAAAAATAAAAACTAATTAGAAATACAAAACTAAAATAATTGGGCCTTGCCTAACTCTACTTGTTCTTAAATTAGATGTGAGATCACAGAAAAAGTCTTGTTTTTTACAATATGTATAAAACCAGATTTTTTTTTTTTTTTGTAAATTGTGAAAAAAGGAACTTTTGTTTCTGTCTTACCCTGGCATATGACTGGCCATGGGTGATGAATTTTTCTGTAAAAAGACCATAAACCTGAGTATAGCTACCAACAGATTATTTATAACATGATAGTAATAAATGCTAGTTGGAGGGGCCCCCTGTGAATTTTTGCTTCGGGCCCGAACAGACTCTAGAATCGCCCGTGGCTGCAAGACAAGTACGAAAATAAACTTGTCCCGCTGCGGACGCCGTAGCTGTATCTGACGAAAGAGTTGGGTACCTGGGAGTTAAACATGTCTGGTAAAACGGGGAAGCAGAGTCGCCCGGGTTCCGGCCTTTCAGGTAGAAAAGGTGCAGGGGACCAGGAGGAAGAGGAGCAGCCGCTGCAGGCGGTCCTAATCGCTGACAGCTTCAACCGGAGGTTTTTCCCGGTGACCAAAGATCAGCCGCGGGTAGGCAGCGCGCTAAGCTAACCGGAATGCTAACGTGTGTCCATGCTGTAAACAGTGACAGGGCAGCGCTGACACGGATGAAAAATGCACTTAAGCAGGCAGCATTTAAGCCCGTGCTTGGTGTTTTCTGTTTAATAGTAAATAATAAGAGAGAATCGGGTCTGCCAGGGGGCTGTGTGGTTCCCGCTCATGATTTCTGACACATTTTCATTGACAACAGGCTCTGCTGCCACTGGGCAATGTTGCTATGATAGACTACACGCTGGAGTTCCTCACTTCCACCGGGGTGCAGGAAACGTTTGTCTTCTGCTGCTGGATGGCCAGTGAAATCAAGGCACACTTGCAGTGAGTTTCCCCAGTAATGTGTGTGTGTGTGTGTGTGTGTGTGTGGCTTGTTACATGACTATTCTTCTTTCAGCTGTTCCCTTTAGGGGTCGCCACCAGAGCTGTAAGAAGGGCTTTGAAATTGGGGGGTACTTAAGTGTATGTGTAAAGTATACTTCGTTCACCTGACAACTTGGAATCAGAGTTTTTTTTGGTTTTTTTTTGCTAACGCTCAATTCATCAGATCAAAGTATTCCAATCTTGCAGCTACCAAAACTCGGCAGCATGCAGGAGACTGAAACAACCTAAACTGACCTGAGGGCAGATTTGTACTCATCCAGGTAATGTCAGAGTTAACTATGACAGTTTCACTTTTTACCAGTGTATATCACTGGCCTAACTTATGTTGCAGACCTAACCCTACCCCAGAGCAGGTTAAATTCTACATTAAAGATCACCAGGTATGAAATCACTGCCTACTGATCAATCAAATCTCTGGAAAATAGTGTCTTCGATCCTGGAAGATCCCTCTGACCTCTGTGTGCAGATAGTTGGAGGGTCTGAAGTTTTTTTTACGAGTGCCAGAAATCTTTCAGCCCATCCATTCATCTTCTTCAGCTTATTCAGTTCAGGGTCGCTGGAGCCTATCCCAACTGTTATAGGGCGAAGGGCGGGGTACACCCTGGACAGGTTGTCAGTCATTCAGCATCAGTAGTAAATATAGATTCTTTGAGAAACTTTATTGGTTTTTTCTTCTGTTGGCTGCAAACATCAGTTTCATAAACCTGTTCTGTAAGCCTTAATATACATAGTTCCCACGTGATATCACAACACACGAGCAGCCGCCATTGCTATAGGCAAGCTGTAGGCAGCTGTACATTCAGGACACTTGAGGAAACGTACGTAACTATGTATAGGTTCATAAAACAGGCTGCCTATTTTTGCTTTTCTGAGGTGTGGTCTAAATCAAATTTGCATATAGACTAAATCAACATTTAAACATAATTTTTCTCTTTGTTAATTATTTGCTGTTAGATCACTGAACTGCATGGAATAACGACTGTAATCTGTCAGATTCTTCTGTGTTTTAATGACAGAGCTGTGATACTCGCAGTCACATGGTCCGCTTTTATGCCGACTTTCCTCACTGGCTTCAAGTAGGCTGAACTTTATTAATACAGCAGATCTTTCTGAGCGCTTAAATCACTCACGCATTTCATAGAGAGCTTTAATCCTAATCTGCTGTACAGCGTTGTAACTGTTGTAGACACTGTACTGCTGGTATATCTGTAGCAGCTGTGTTGACTTTTTTATAGCAAAGGTATTAATGTGAAAGTGCTCCCTACTGATAATGTAAAACTGCTTGGTGACAGTTCATAATAAGCTAAGAGCTTACCTTTATCAGGGTGATCCAGTTATAATGCTCCAGAGGTTTAGGTAATATATTTCCTCATGAGAGGCACTGATGTTTACAGTGTCTGTGAGGACATTCATTGGGGACAGGTGTGCACGTTTCTTTTGGATCACGGTGGATTGTAACCATGTTTTTAAACACTGGAGAATCACTGGGATGAGGCCAATGATACTGGGAAACACAGAGACAATTGTAACAGCCTCTGTGAAAAGTGGGATGGAGCTCCTTAATCCGTTGGTCTTCCATTGTGTTTTTATGACGTTTTCATACCATTGTGATGCCTGTGACGACTGATAACTATTAGCTGATTTTTTTGTGAATGATGGAGGTACTGATGATCTGGCTTTATAATGTCATTTAACTGTGATGCTTGGTGTAATTTTGAGAAAAAGAACATTATTTGTTACTGTAACTTATTTATCACAGCTTCCTAAATCACACTTTTCTTACATAAAAAACACCAGAAATAGTATTTAAAATGCTTTCACGCATTTATCTTAATTTTTGCATTAGGCAGGGGGTGCTGTGATGTCTACATTTTGAGACAGGGGGTGCTGTAGCACCCCCGGCACCTCTGCTTCCTATGACCCTGGTTGCCACTGCCTCCGTCTCACCTTGCGTCCTGTTATTCACACCCACCCCCTGCATATCCTTCTTCGATACATCCATGAACCTTCTCTTGTTATGTGAAAATTGTGCTCAGTGAAACATTTTAACATTGTGTCTGACAGGAAATCAAAATGGTGTAGACCCACCTCTCCAAACACAGTCCACATCATCACCTCGGATCTATACCGCTCGCTTGGAGATGTGCTCAGGGATGTTGATACAAAGTCCCTTGTTCGCTCTGACTTTGTCTTGGTTTATGGAGATGTTGTATCAAATATTGATATCAGTCAGGCACTGCAAGAACACAGGTAAGAGTTTGTGGAAAGGCCTTTTTCTTCATGAGAAATGATATTCTTCTTGAATCTTGAATATTGGTACAAATGTTCTCACGAGGCTGTATTTTGTGCATCCCAGGCATCGTCGAAAGATGGAGAAGAACATCTCAGTGATGACCATGATCTTTAAGGAATCATCGCCAGGTCACAGGTCTCGCTGTGAGGAAGACGACGTCATTGTAGCTGTGGACAGCAAGAGTCAGCAGATTTTACACTATCAGAAGACAAAAGGGCTGAAGAAGCTACAGTTCCCAATGGTAAACAGTTTAAACATTGTTTTTTTTTGTTATATCTGTGACACATTTTGGGTTTGACAGGATCATAACAGCTGCTCCTGTTTGCAGAATATTTTTCACAGTGGAAGTGACGAGTTTGAAGTCAGATATGACCTCCTGGACTGTCATATTAGTATCTGTTCCCCACAGGTCAGTTTTCGTTCACACAGTGGAAATGTTTAGCTATCAATGTTGGCAGTAGTAATGTTTTTTTGGTCTTATTTCTTTCAGGTTGCGGAGCTTTTCACTGATAATTTTGACTACCAAACTAGGAATGACTTTGTCAGAGGGATTTTGGTCAATGAAGAGGTACTATGCAACAGAAATGATTTCTGCTGCAGTTTGAATTGTGCCAGAGATAATATTTACAGCATTTCTTTATTTTCTCTTTTTAGATCCTGGGCAACCAAATTCACATGCACGTCACTACAGACGGTTATGGTGTCCGAGTGTCTAACCTGCTAATGTATGACTCTGTGTCGTCGGACCTTGTGCGGCGGTGGGTCTACCCTCTCACCCCAGAGGCCAACTTCACAGACCAGGAGGGAGGGAGTTGCACGTACTCTCGGCACAATGTCTACAGGGGGTCTGGAGTCAGCCTGGGTCACGGCAGCCAGATGGAGGAGAATGTTCTCATCGGCTGTGACACGAGCATTGGTGCCAACTGTTACATCTCAAACAGTGTCATTGGTAACAACTGCATCATAGGTGAGCTCTTTTTCCAACACCGCCCAAACTCAAAGTGATAATCCTGTTTGTGTTTGAAATTAGGAGGTTATAGAAGTGTAGTGAACCTTTTTCTTGTTTTATTGCAACAGGTGACAATGTAGTCCTGGATCATGCCTACATCTGGCATAATGTTCACATTGCCAGTAAAGTGGAGATCATCCAGTCTGTGGTCTGCGACAAGGCTGTGGTCAAAGAGGGCGTGACTCTTAAGAAACAGTGTGTTCTGGCATACAATGTAAGCTCTGCATCATCTTTTATATCTGGCTGTAAGCCGACATGACTTATGTGTGTTTGCATCAGTCTGGTGGCAACATGATTTTCCATGTTAAAGCAAAGCTTTGCATGCCAGTTACTTGAACCAATTTTCAATAAGTCAAGTTTAGTCAAAATTTGTGAATGCAAACTTTTTTTTGGACAAAGGTTTTAAGTTCTTCATAGATAAAAGTTCTGCTGATTTGACAAGATATTTGAAAAGACTTAAAACAGCTTGTTTTTGACCCCTGAATATATAGAGTGAAAACCAGCAGCCGATTCTCAGCTGGACAAGTTGGAGTACAGATGCCAAGAAATAATCCAGTACACAGCCCTCATAATATCATGTTGTGTCAGATATTTAGATCTACTAATAGGGGGATTTTGTTATCTGCAGTCTTTGTGTAAAGCTGAGTAAGCCAGCTGACTGCCTGTGTCCTCCATGTTTAACCTTCAATCTTCTTTTTGAAGTCCAAAAGTAGTTTTGATAAACATTTTAAGATTGCTGATTTAACTTCTGGGGGCAACTGGCAATTTTCAGTACTTCTAGAATATCCAGATAACAGATAGCGGACATCCAATTCAAGTTGTTCTGTTATGTCCACCAGAATGCAGATAAATTTGAAAAGGCTAGTAGAAGTCTTTAGTTCTCCACACGGACTATTTACCTGCGGTATAGCCAAAGGTAAGCACATGCTCAACAGAACATAGGAGGACATGCAGAGAGTTGGTGTGAGGTTTAAAGGATGCAAGGGATAGGGTGAGATGGAGGCAGATGATCTGCCGAAAGCAGAAGAAGTTTTTCTCCAGCATGTTTGACCCCTTGTAACTTCTTCATTGCAGGCGACAATATGAAATTTTCAGGGCTTTCAAACACATTTGAGCTCTATTTAAAAACTCTAATCAAATTTTTCAGATTTTATTGTCCACTCCAAATGCTACAATCTAAAACCAAAGTCTTGTTTTTGTTTAGCGCATTTTTTTCTCTAAGAATCTTTGAATTTTAACATCAGGGGACGTATCATAGTTTCAATAGCAAAACTGCACTGCTTTAATTTATATGAAATGATGGAACAGAAACAAGCGCTGGTACCCTGAATGTTTGATCTTTTTTCTGATAATTCACTGGAGAAAACTGCAGAAAGTGCTCTGTGGGTAAAATTTCAATGCTCGCATCACCTCGTGGGATAGGTGTTTGGTCAAAACAACTAGTAGCATATCAAGACATACACTGCGTGCACAATTATTAGGTGAGTATTTTGGCTATATTGTCATTTTTATGCGTACTTTCCAGCTCCAAGCTGTATAAACTCGAATGCCTATTGGATTTAATCATATAAGGTGATGTGGATTTGTGTAATAAGGGAGGGTGTGGCCTAGGAGTTCAACACCCTATATCAGGTGTGCACAATTATTAGGCAGCTTCTTTTCGTCAGGAAAAATGGGTCAGAAAAGAGATCTAACAGACTCTTTCAGAGGAATGTAGCGCTCTTTAAATTACCAAGATACTAGGACGTGACCACAGAACCATCAGATGTTTTGTTACAAATACCCAAAAGAGTCACAAGAAATGTGTTGAGAGAAAAAGATGCAAATTAACTGCCAAAGATTTGAGAAGAATCAAACGTGAAGCTATCAGGAAGTCATTATCCTCCAGTGCTGTCATATTCCAGAACTGCAACCTGCCTGGAGTGTCCAGAAGTACAAGGTGTTCATACTCAGAGACATGGCCAAGGTAAGAGAGGCTGAAACCCGACCACCGCTGCACAAGACACACAAGTTGAAACTCCAAGACTGGACCAAGAAATATGTGAAGACAGATTTTTCAAAGGTTTTATGGACTGATGAGATGAGAGAGACTCTTGATGGACCAGACGGATGGGCTTGTAGCTGGATCAGCAATTGACATAGAGCTCCACTCCAACTCAGACACCAGCAAGGTGGAGGTTGGGTACTGCTATGAGCTGAAATTATTGAAGATGAGCTTGTTGGATCTTTTCAGGTTTAAACTGAACTCCCAAACCTACTGCCGGTTTCTAGAAGATACACTCTTCACGCAGTGGTACAGGAAAAAGTCTGCATCTTTCAAGAAGACCATGATTTTTATGCAGGACAATGCTCCATCTCATTCATCAAAGTCCTCCACTGCGTGATGAGCCAGTAAAGGCTTTAAAGATGAAAGAATAATGACATGGCCTCCTTCCTCACCTGACCTAAACCCTATTGAGAACTTGTGGGCCCTTATTAAATGTGAGTTGTACAGTGAAGGAAAACAGTACACCTCTCTGAACAGTGTCTGGGAGGCTGTGGATGCTGCTGCACAGAAGGTTGATGGTCAAGAGATCAAGAAACTGACAGACTCCATGGATGGAAGACTTTTGAGTGTTATTGAAAAGAAGGGTGGCTATATTGGTCACTGTTTTATTTTTTTGAAATGTCAGAAATGTTTATTTGTAAAGTTTGAGTTGTATGTTTATTATTCTCACTTTAACAGATGAAAATAAAAAGTTTTTCTTTAAGTTGAGTAATAATTGTGCACACACAGATATTCTCATACAAAACCCAAAACCTCCCTTTCACTTCCTTACATATTCAAGTTTGAGGGTTATTAACATTTGGATTGACCAAGAGCACTGTTGTTAAAAAAAAAAACTAATCCTCAGAAATGCGACTTGCCTAATAATTGTGGTAGTAATAGTAGTTACTGTACAAAAAAACAGTTTTTGAGAGGATTAGACAGGAACTGTTTTTACATTAGGTTACTTTTCTATAGGAAGACAGTCATTTGGTTGCAGTTGCTTTCCATCTGTTGGTATCTTAGGAAAATAATGGTGATGCAGAGCTTAGTAAACTATACAAGCCAAATTGTGTGGTGATTTTTGTCAGCGGTTGAGCTGCTAAAGGGTTCATTTACTTAATTAGCAGAGATTAGAGCCTGTTTTCTTTTTGTCAGTGGAACAATGTATTTATGCAGCACTTTCCTGCTATCTGTGAGTTTGTGCTTTTCACATTATGTATTTATGTTTGTTTAAATTAGATTATTGCCAACTACAGCCAAAATAAGTACTCAGAGTAGTTGATAATATAGATATACATAGATAAAATGATCCTCTTTAACTATGTCACCAGATATCATGTAACATTTGCAGCATCTCTAGATTTGAATGTGTCTATGAATTGTTTTCCAGGTGGTGATTGGACCAAACATCTCTTTACCAGAAGGCACCGTGGTGTCCATGCACCATCCAGAAGAAGAGGAGGAGGATGACGATGAATTCCTCAGTGATGACGCCGACGTCAGTCAAAGGTCGGACAAAACCAAACAGAAAGGTGTGTATTAGTTCTGTTTCTGATGAATTCACATGTTTCAAACTACTTCACACTAAGAATCGCCTGTCCTCCAGTTTTCTATCCGGCAGAAGTTGGAGCAGAAGGAAAAGGCTACATCTGGAAGGCTAGCAGTCTGGATGACACAGAGGATGAAGAGTTGTCGCAGTGTCTCTGGGGTAGAGCAGCAGCTGAGCTTTCTTTAAGTTTGGCATCATGAAAGAAATGGCATTTTCCAGGAAGCTGTAGTTAGTGTCACAGCTAGCTTGTGTGTGTGTTCACCAGGGTTGGTGTTGAACCCAGATCCTGAGAGTGACAGTGAAGAAAGTGAGCCTGATGGTCCTGACGATCCAGTGATTCCCTCCCCTGAGATGGATGATGTCAAAGGTGAGAGACCGCAGTTTATTCAGCTTTTGGAACTGTAATACTGCCTATTGGCCAAATAGATGAAATGCACAGAAAACCATTAATCAGTTCCAGCTCAGTGTGATTAGATTCTGACAGATTATCATGAGTAAACAATGAATGAATTTCCCTGAGCTTCAGGTGGCTTCTTGTTTGTCCTTTCTAGTCTTCCACATGGAGGTGCTCGGGACCCTGCAGAGAGGTTTGGAGGAGAACATCAGCTATGACAATCTTGTACTTGAGATCAATTCTCTAAAGTAAGGAGGGATTGGCTCACACTGGTGTTGCTCCTCTTTGCAGTGATTGTTGCTTAGTTTGACACACACCCTGTTGTTTTCCAGGTATGCCTACAATATCAGTCTGAAGGAGGTGATGCAGATTTTAACCCGAGTGGTGCTGGAGTATCCTTTCCAGCAGCAGGGCCCGCATCTCACCCCTTCGCAATATGTCACGCTGCTTCTGCCGGTGAATAAGATTTTTATTATTGTATAGCCTGTCTGTCACTGTTGGTATGGTGGAGAGGAAACTGGGTGAAATAAATATTTCCTTTTTTTCTTTGTGCTGCTTTTAGTTGTTGAAGAAGTGGGCACCGGTTTTTAAGAATTATGTGAAGAAAGCACAGGACCATCTGGACTGCCTGTCTGCCTTCGAAGAACACTTCCTGGAGCAAGAGAGCCACTGGGCTGCGATGGTCAAGGTCAGGATCAATCAGCATCACCACATACACTCAGTGATCTGCTAAAACACACAGAAATTAGTTGTAAAAGTGAGTAATTTGAAGAGTTGGCTGTGTGTCTATCCAGCCTGGATGGTAGCTGAATATGCTGCTTTGTTTGTAACTTAGGTCCTTATGAACATGTATGACTTGGAGATCCTGGAGGAGGAAATGATACTGCGCTGGTTTTCTCAGGGAGCCACCACAAACAAAAGCAGACAACTCCGCAAGAACCAAGGGGTAGGTGCTGTGCGAGTAGGTTCTACACTAGATGACACAGAGCACAACTGAGTGTGGTTAACCACAGATTTTTAGTAGTCATAATTTTTTTACTGCTCAGCAGAACAGGCATTGTTCAGGGCCTGTTTATATCACCTTTTAAAAATAATTCTGGGAGGATCAGATCATATGTGTTTCTACTAAACTCCAAGATACCAAAATATTAAACAAGAACATTCAAGAGTTTTTTTTTATCTTAATCTGGTTTTTGATAGTTGTTTTTATTACTGTGACTGGCATGCATTAGATACGTACTAGGACAGGTTATAGAACACACATACCATTAGTTCCATAAGTTAAAGGACAGTGGCACATTTTTTCTGATTCTATGTGATTGAAGTGCAGACTTTCAGCTTTAATTCAAAGGGGTTTGAGAAAAATACTGAATTGACTGTTCAGGAATTAGAGCCACTTTTATATATAGTCCCTCATTTTTAAAGGCTCAGAAGTAATTGGACAGTTGACTGACAGTTTCAGCCTTTATGAATTTAAGTACAGAGGGTTTACAACAAGGTGCAAACCAGTGGTTACACTTAAGAACGGGAGGGCCACATTACACTGTGCTAGAAAACCTCTAGAAAAGCCTGTCCAGTTCTGGAAGTAAAATTTCTTTGGCCAGATGAAATCGAGCTTCACTTGTACCAGAATTATAGGAAGAGAAAAATATGGAGAAGGAACGGAGCAACTCATGATGATGTGAGTGCTGATAAAAGTAGCAGCGTGAATTCTTAAGTGTACAGAGCTATACTTTCTGCTCAGATTCAGCCTAAATCAACCAAAAACCAACTGGATGGACCTTCACAGTGTAAATGGATAATGGCCCAGAGCATCCTGCAAAAGCAGCTCAAAAGTTTCTCATGGCAGAGAAATAGGATATTCTTCAGTGACCAAGTCAATCACCTGAACTCAAACCAACAGAGCAGCTTTTTATTTATTGATGACAAAGCGGAAGGCAGAGAGACCCAGAAAGAAGCAGCAACTAAAGGCAACAGCAGTAAAGACCTGGCGGAGCATCTCAAAGGAGGGAACGCAGCATTTAGTGATGTCCACGAGTTCTACACTTCAGGCCATCAGTGACTGCAAATAATTTTTGTCCAAGTATTATAAACAATCCTTATATTTAAACTTATGTTTGTCTCATTACTTTTGAGCGTCGGAAAATGGGGGACTGTGTAAAAAAACAAACAAAAAACCCAGTAAATTTAATACTTTCTCAAACCACCTCAGTCACAATTTGACTGATTCAGAATCTGCTGCAGTGATGTACAGAGGCAAAATTACAAAAATGTGTCATTGTTCCAAAACTCATGGACCTAACTATATATTTGAAAAAACGTGTATATATTTGTGTTTTTTATACTCCAAAGCATTTATGAATGACTTTGGAGTAGACATTATGTGAAGGGGACTTACAAGTTTAAATGCTTTCTTGCTCATGTGTTAAACTGCATTATATGCTCAGAACATTTTGTGATCTGTCTTGTGCTTTACGTGCTTTATAAATAAAATTATTGTTGAGGCATGAAACAACTTAAAGTAACTCGATCACGTAAGGAAAAGATTCAGTTCATTACCTATTAAACTGCTCAATAAGATAAATGAATGGGGTTTTGAGAGGGTCAGATTCAACTGCAATCAATCTAATAAAAGTAGTTATAGCGTGTGTTTAATAATACAGCTAAAGGAATACAATTTTAACAGCACTTAATACACTACTTCAAATGCACTTGCTCTGTATAGAAAAGGGGGGGGGTAAGTCTCTTGGCCTTGTTGTGCAATAGTGTGCAGCTGTTCCTATTTTTGAGGAAAGGTTTGCAGTGTCACATGCTGAACTGCTACTTTCTTTTTCCTCTGTTCACCCACGTCTGTGCCTTTGTGATCGTAAACTGTGACTGCAGTTGTTGATTTAAACTTGGCTATTCCCTTTGCCTCTTTGCTCCATCACAGAAACCATCAGTAATGAATGTTAATCTGCTTTTCTCCCAACAGCTGCAGAAGTTCATCCAGTGGCTGAAAGAGGCTGAGGAGTCTTCAGAGGGGGATGGAGAATAACAAAGGGTGATTTAAGTTAGGACGGTCAGCTCTGTAAATCTTTCAGAACTGTTGTGACTGAAAAAATGTGGGTTTTTATCTTCAGTTTAGGCTTTCGCATCTACTAACCATCTGGATGTGCTCTGCACAGCTGAAGCGGACATACATTTTATCACACAGTGCCACTTCATGTAAGGGTTGTGTGCTGTGAATGTCAATATCCAAATAAAGGAAGAGGACCTATGGTCTGCTTGGAATAATCCACAAAAGTGTATCTGAAGATCAAACTGCTACTTTTATTAATTTTAATGTCACAAGACTAAAATAATCTTTTTAAAAAAGCTTGTGTACATTTTTGTTCACACAGATACTGATTGCACACTTTAAAAAAAACAACAAATTATCCAAGAGGTAGAAGATTCTCTGCATTCTCACCTGGGAGACTTCAGTAATTCCCTTAACCAGTTCTAAGGATGTCCTTCATTATGCTTTCCTTGCTTTGCTACCTTTCATCTTAGCGAGGATGTGAAAGAAGTGAGGAAAAACTCACCTCTTTTCCCTCTCACTTTAACTTCCTCTTTGTGCCCCAGGCTGCATTAAAGAGATTGGAAGATTCTCCATGATGGTGGAGGTGGAATGATTTCAAGGCCACAAGACAAGAGGGCATAAATGAAAGCATCCACAGTAGAAGTAGAGCACACAGTACAATTATTAGAGTAAAAGCTTGATTTGGATTTACAATCTAGTGAGGCCCCCAAACCTCAAGCTTAATTTCATCTAAACTGATTCTAAAAAAAAAAAAAAATACAATTTCATTTAAAAAAAAAAAAAAAAAAAATAACAAAAA
>VUQH01055974.1:0-16961 GCA_015106775.1 Etroplus canarensis | reverse complement strand
CTGACAAAAAGACAGGAAGCAGAGGTGGAGGTGGCAGAGCTGAAGATGTTGAGATTTTCCCTGGGAGTGACCAGGATGGACAGGATTAGAAATTAGTCCATCAGAGGGACAGCTCATGTTGAGAAGTTTGGAGACAAAGTCAGAGAGGCAAGGCTGAGATGGTTTGGACATGTTCAGAGGAGGTAAAGTGGATATATTGGACAAAGGATGCTGAGGATGGAGCTGCCAGGCAGGAGGAGAAGAGGAAGACCACAGAGAAGATTCATGGATGTAGTGAAGGAGGATATGCAGAGGGTTGGTGTGAGGGAAGAGGATGCAAGGGATAGGGTGAGATGGAGGCAGATGATCCGAAAGAAGAAGAAGAAGGTCCCTGCATGGTATATACCACTGGCAGATAGAAGAATTCACTGATGTTAAAAAATCCTACCAAAGCTGAATTGAAAGACAGCAGAGGGGCACTATTCATGGCAGATCAATAGAGACTAGGGTCTACCACAACAGGGAAGACCCCAGGTGTGTAGGCCATGCAGAGATACCTCAGAAACAATCAGCACATAACAGCAGGGTGCAATATGCTAGCGGGCAGGGCATACATGGAACGCCAGCTCTCTGTCCAGAAGCGCGCAATCATAGGAACAGCTAAGATACTGCGCAGAACCCTCAAGCTCCCAGGCCTCTGGTAGAGGACCCGAACTTAAAGGACAAAATACCACACACTGGGCAAGAGGGGAATTTATATATAAATTCTCCTCTTGTAGTGTAGTGTAAATAAAGGCACACTACACTAATATATCCATCCATCCATCCATCCATCCATCCAGAAATAAAAATTCCCCTCTTGCCCAGTGTGCGGTACTTTGTCGTTCAAGCTCGGGTCCTCTACCAGAGGCCTGGGAGCTTGAGGGTTCTGTGCAGTGTCTTAGCTGTTCCTAGGACCATGCTCTTCTGGACAAAGATTTTAGATGTCATTCCTGAAATCTGCTGGAGCCACTCTCCTAGGGACCACTGTTGTCTTTACCTTTCTCGTCTTCACTAGCTTTTTTTTTCCCTTGGTACTTCTCAAGCTTCTCGTGTTCCTTCTTTCTGATGTTATCATCACTTGAAATTGCTACATCTATCACTATGGCCGTCTTCCTCTGCTATATATATTTATATATAGAGAGCATATGGGCATCCAGTGAAATTATACAACATTACTTGAAGTTCGGTGCAAAAATACATGTTTTATTTTGGAGTTTAACATTGCAACAACTCTCCTATTTACTTTTCTGAGATAATTGGCAGGTAGGTTCTGCAATGCATGCTGGCCGGTCTTTCAACTGCAGCTCCTTCTGACCCTGGTTGTAATTTTTAAGCCATTCACATGCTACAAAATGAATTGGGGACTAGACAAACACCACCATATTGATCGATAACCAAATTTCTGAAGTACCCAAAACATTTGCAAAGTAGTGTATGTAACCTCAACCCTACATTAGATAGAAAAATTGGGTCATTTGCGGAAGTACAATCATAAAAATAGTAGTCAGTAGTTTGGAAATTACTTAGATTTCTAAAAATATTTTAAAGTTAACGAAAGATGCTAATTGTAGAACAGTTAATGAATTAATCAGTTAATCATCAAAAAAATCTGAAAGTGTTTAATCGGCATTGGGGGAAAAAATCACTCTTGCCCTTCAGACATCTTTTTGAATATCAGTGTAACACTACTAAAGGTAATAATCCAAAGAGGCTGCTTTTAGGCAGATTATTGGAAGTGTTTTTACATATAAATAATGCTGAGTGAAGCCCACCTCACCAATCACTCCACTGCAAAACAGAGCAGTGTTTACCCATACAATGTTAGTCTATTTCAGGAAGGCATTATCCACGAGGCTCTCTGCGGGAGGCTCTCTTGCTTAGAAAGACATCAGGTCTGATCTATTGCGTGTCACTTTGTTTATAGAGCCATGCAAGATAGAAGTAAAAGATATGCAAACAAATATGCAGCCCCATCCAATTAAATGTAACCATGCAGAAATTAATATATGTGCGCAGACATGTTCACCATCACTTGTTCTTAAACTCATGAACACACACCACCACCTACGTACCATCTTGAATTATTCTTTTCAGTCACATCCTACCAGTTGGCATAAGGCCTCACTCCCTTTTCTTCCTTCCTCTGCCACCACAGAATGAGCTTCCACTTTTTTTCACTCCAAAATAGAAATATTACAGGCTTATCTGCGTGTCCACCCCCACAAACACATATGCACAAAAAAGACACACATGCAGATACACAGAGATGCACACTCCCTGTGGACATGCTGTCTTTTGTTTGCCTGTCAGCAACCCAAAAAATAAATAAATAAATGATTGAAGGAGGAAGTGAAAGGAGGAGTGTTGAAAAAAGAGGAGGCAAGGCAGAGAGAGGAAGACTTATCTGCACTGATGGATGAAGTGAACACATGTTGTTTTCTGTGTTTCTATGTGCTTGAGAGACAGTAATCACTGTCAAAGAGGGAGACAGGCGATGAAAGAAGGGTGGGTGAGTGAGGAGGAAATCAGTATATCTTTAAGCTTCCACAGTTATATGTTTTTCACTTAAAAATAATAAATACCATCCCCACAGAATGCATATTTTAAAATTGGCTTTTCCTCAATTATCAGTTCACTTCGTATTTCAAAATATTAAAAGAAGTAAGTAAAAGAAAAAAAAAAAAACTTACCGGCCTGGTAAATAACTGTTTAAACAACCCTTTAAACCTGGTCTCAAAACCTCGGACACCTCTATGAAAGTGATTGATCTGAAAATTAGGCAAATCGAATATGGTTCCAAAAAGTTGCCAGTGACATACCCCACTGGCACTGTTTCAGCATCAGAGCTTTTATCTCTTTTGTCACACACACACACACACACACACACACACACACACACATACACGTATATAAAACCACATCCACTTCTGAGATGTGTTGCGCGTGGCTGCAGAACCACAAACATTGGCATTTGTCCTACTGTCGGTTGCTGAGTCTACCCTTTCCCTTAAGAAACATGGCTGTAACTCCTTTCCAGCCACATGATTGGTTCAAGTGGTGCTATTGTCATCATGATTGGTTTTTTGTATTGTCTGTCAAAACATGAACGGCATGAGTTCTCTTGTCTCTTGTCTTGAATCTCTATCAAGACATCGTGATATTTATCGTGATAAATACCATTATCTTTTTATCACGCAGCCCTATTGTCCTGTAACTGTTGTGTCTGGAATTAGCATGGTTAGCCATGTCTCTGTAATAACATAATGCCTCACTCCCAGAATTCCCTGTGTTGTCAAGTCAGTGTTGTTGTTCATCCATCTTAGTAGGAAGAGATCTCACATTCTCCATGATGATGGATGGGAGGATAGTGCTCCGTGGAGCTCTGGCAGTCCTCTGAAAAACTATGTGCACTCCGTGATTCAATAGCTTGTAGACCTACATTTAGTAGCAATAACTTGAAGAACTCTTTTTCGCTATAACTTTATCAGTCTCTCACATTGTTGTAGAGGAATTTTGGCCTGTTCTGTTATACAGCATTCTTTCGATTCATTGAGGTTTGCAGGCATTTATTTATACACAGCTCTCTTAACCCTAGTCCTGCCAGCTATATGACCAGCTAGGTGACCAGCAGTGAATGAAAACACCGGAGGTGATCAATATATAGATCACCAGCAGTACACGAAACTTATCTGGAACATCAATATATTGCGGTCCGGCAGTACTAGGGTTAATGTCCTGTCACAGTATTTAAAAGATTTGATGTCTGGACTTTGACTCAGCCATTGCCTTGATTCTTTTCTTTTACACCCATTCTGTTGTTTATTTGCTGGTGTGCTTGGGGTCATTGTCCTGTTTCATGACCCAATTTCAGACAAGCAATGATTGGAAGTTGTTCAGGTCCTATAACTGCAAAACAAGCCCAAATCATCACCTCTCCACCACCTTGCTTGATGATTGGTATGAACTGCTTGTGCTGATATGCTGTGTTTGATTTTCACCAAGTGTGGCATTGAGCATTTATGTCCAAACACATCCAATTCAGCCTTGTCTGTCCGGAGGACGTTGTTCCAGAAGTCTTTTGGTTTGTTTAGATGCAACTTTTCAAACCTATGCTGTTCTTTTTAGAGAGAAGAGGGTTTCTTGTGGCAAGCCTTCCAAATACAGCATATTTGTTCAGTCTTTTTCTAATTGCACTGTCATGAACTTTAACATTTAACATGCTAACTGAAGCCTGCAGAGTCTGAGGTGTAGCTTTTGGGTTTTTTGCAGTTTCTTTTAGAATTGCTCCTGGGAAGACTGTCGCATCATGTTAACACATACCTGAATGCTCCAGAACAGCAGCCTGTCAAAACTTCTGCTTTTATAGAAGTGGCACATTGGATGATGATCAGTCAGTCAAGTGTATTTGATTAGTAGTACCTGGCTGCTACTTATCCTCTAAAGTGCTATAGAAGCAGTAAGGGCGTATTTAGTTTTTCAAAGTACCATATAGTCTTATGAATAATTATGTCTCTTATGACCACAGTACTGATATTTAAATAATGCAAACCTGTGCTCTTGTTTCTGTATAGAATAATCAAATGTCATTTTTGGACAGTTCTGACAGCCACTAAAATGTTTTTTTGTTTGTGCTGTATTTATTGCCATTGGGAGCCTGTACGGGTACTGACTAAATGCTCTATGCCGTTCCTGTTCCTGACTTCCTGCTGGCTTTGTCTGCTCAAAAAAATAGATGAAGTACATACGTATTATCAAAGCACATAGTAGAGCTGTTCTTGGGATGCTTCTGAAACACTCTGTGGCAGACCCTGTGGATTCGCTAGCATTGTTTAAAGTTTCCGTGATCAGCTATGGCAGTGCGTCACAGCTAGAACTCGAAACAGCCATATCTCAAGGGTATCTGATGCCTACAAAACACGAAAAGGCTATAAAAAGATGTGTCAGGTTTGGAATTATGAAATGTCTTCAATGAATGGTAGTTCAGGACAGCTGCGGAAGTCAGACAAGATCTGAACGAACAACCAAACTTTGTGTTTTTAACAGGAAAGCAGAATCTCCATGTTAATGGACTGTTTTACTCTACGCTATAAAGGGGCAAACGTCTACGTGGAAGAGTCATTAGCATGCCCAAATGGAATCTGCAGGCTTCATGGTTTTTTGCCGTGATCCAGGGGGAAATCTGTGGACTTATGCAAAAAAAAATTTTTTGCTTGTTACATTATCAACAATTTGTTAAAAAATAATAATCATTGTTTCCTAAGCAAAAATGTTGATTTATTTAAAACAATGAATCAACCCAAATTTTCTCAGCATTACAACAGGCTTAAATAAATATCAGTTTACTCCATCTTTTGAATTTAACACTTAATTTCCGCATGAAGATTTCAGGGCGGCTTTGTTAAAGTCACAGCAACATACACCAGCAACAGAGAGGTGGAAATGGCAAACATTTGCCTATCAGCACTCACCTCTTCAAAATCTGTGGCACATGACGACTGTAGGAAGGAAGAACTCCAGCAGAACAAGGCTCAGGGAGAGACAGCCACGTGCCTCGACCGGTTGGGAGTGAGGGGAAGCATTAAATACAAAAGGAGAAGTATTTAATACAAACACCTTACCGAGTGTGGGGTGAAAATATTCCAGTTTAGACACGAGCCCTTGCATGTGCTCAAACTTGAAAATAATAGTTCTGAAGTATCCTAGAACTTCAAGTGATCTGAACGCAAGACTAGATGGAAAGAATAGAAATGTGGCTACAAAAATCAAAACAAACAAAGAGAGGATACTAATAGTGAATAAGTAGGGTGTTCAAGCATTCCTGCTGCTGTTAATGTTTAATTTTTATCTCCCTCAAGGAGGTTATGTTTTTGGTTTGGTCTGTTTGTTAACAGGATTATTTAAAAAAAAACAAAATGCTGTATTGGTGCACAAATTTTATCAGTGGTGGGACTTGGCCTAACTTGGAAGTGATTACCTTTTGGAGTTGATCTAGATAAGAATCTGGATCCAGGCTTTTATTAAAGTTATTCAACATTCTAAGATAGGGCAAAATTTGGCATTATCCATCATATCTCAACAAATACACACTATAAAGAAATAATAAAAATTTGCTGATGTCAGTTTGACATTCTCAAGAAAATTCTCCAAACTGATCTGGATGTGGGTATCATTTTGGATCCTCAAATTAGGCTAAATTGTGGTGTGCACACATTTGGCACTATGGGAAAGTAATTAATACAAGCAGAGACTTGTAAGCAATACCAAGTTGTTGCTGAGAAAAGGCAGGTTCAGTAGAGTTTAATGAATATATTAAAAACATTTGATCCAGTTAATTTCTGCCATTATTCCTGATTGTCCTGCTTTTTTATTTTTCTTGCATATGCAGTCCTGAACTGCTGTTGTTTAATTTTTTTAATTCATCAAGTGCAAAGAAGCAGTGCATTACCATGTGAAGAAAGCCTTTAAATGTAATATCTTTTCCCTGCAGCCGTTTCACTTTCAAAATGAACTGAACAAAGAATTTGTTTATTCCAGTTACATTTTCCCTACACACACAGTTTGCATTATTATCTACACTGACGGTATTGATTTTATCAGTTCATTATTATTTGCTGTGTAAATACTCAGCCAGTCATAATTATTGCTGATCCTTCTCTGTGTATGTATGTGTGTGTGGGGGGGGTGGCCTGTTCCTCTGTTACAGTGGCTTCCCAGCCATGTTAATGAAGCATCTAGTCAACAGCTATCTCTGCTAAAAATGGTAGGAGAGATGAAGGAACAAATATTAAGAAAAGAAGTAGAGCATGTGAAAGGAGGAATAAGGATAAGTAAGGGGCAAGGGAAAGAAAAGATTAGGTAAAGGAAAAAAGTGAGAAAATGTGAAACAGGGACTGTGTTGTCTTTTCATTGCTGCCTTAAGGCAAAGCAGCCTGTCAAATGAGAAGAGGGAGGGGGAAACACGAAGGTGAAATGGAGAGTGGTAAAATGAGTGATATGTATACAGGCAAAGAGGAGATGAGATGAGATGAAATCCCACTGAGTAAAACAAGTGTGTCAATAGTTCACCTCCAAACAGCAGTTTATCCCTTCCTTCCTGCAGCCTCTGTCACAGTTCTGTCTCTACCTTTGCATCAGCTCCAGGCCTTTACTTCACCATGTTGGAAGAAACCACAGGGGGCCTCCAACAGTCTATGCTTCATTCTCTGTCCTTTCAGATGTACATGCTGACCACATTTATTGCACTTTGGGCCTTACATTTTGTTTTAATTCTCTAATGTTCTGGAAACACAATACAGTAGGATATTACTGCAGAGAATTATGTAATTGTGTGTATCAGCTATCAGACAAATTCTAACAAAATATACCAAACAACAAAATGACAGAACGGCCTGCTGAACATCTGAGAAAATGTTCCCAAGAACAAAAATGAGGACTTTCTAGTCAGCGATGCTGCATATTATGTATATGCATTTAATACAGTGGCTCATTTCCAGTTAAATAATGCAAAATTTATGGGATCGGTATTTTAAGCCTTGATGAAATGGTTTTACAAATGGGTCTTTTGTAATCGTAATATTAAATTAAATTTGGCTAACCACCCTTTGACAAAGAACACAAGTTTTACATTGCCTGTCATAGACATTCTATTAGTTAAGGTGTTATTGACTTTTATTACAAGACTCAAAATTATCATGTTCTAAATTTTGAATGCCACATGACATGATGCATTATAGTTTATTCAAAAAAGAAGAATTGAGATTTATTTAGTAAAAATTATATGCTATAACAGATGGAGCTGTAAGGATATAAAGCAGAAGAGCTGATGTTCTCTTGCCTTCATCAAAACTGTGTAACTGTGCTGTACCAATCAACAAGTTCAATGTAATGCCATCACTGATCACACTGGGGCTAAATGCAGTTAATGGAAGTTTGCACTACAGGATCATGCTGGCTTCCTTTAATAAGCTCAAAAAATACACACACCAAAAGTGACTAAATAAACATGCATTATAATGACTTCAAAACAATGTGAGATTATTATCAATGTCCACCTGTTAAGAGTTTTCTTCTTCCACAGAAATTATACTGTATATAGTTTGTGTGTCTTCCGTCATATGCTGTGAAAAACTTAGTACACCCTACAACTACAATGGACGGTCTGACCTTAGCGTGACTTTGCTGGGACATCAATTACGGGGAAGATTATGGCATTTTCTGAACACACACCTGCATGATCCAGTCCAACAAACTGACAAAACTTCTGCTTTTATAGAGGTGAATACACTGGTTGATGATCAGTTAAGAAAGTTCATTTGATTAGGAACATTTGGCTGTTACTTGCCCTCTTGATTCCTATTAAAGCAATAAGAGTGTACATAGTTTTTCTCAAGACTGCATAGTCCTGCAGCGTCCTGTAAAAACGTTTTCACATGACTGTATACCGTACGTAGTGTCACTGTGAATAAAGATAGGATTAAGTTTCTGTTGTGAAAGAACCTTGGTGGTACACAGACATTCATCACTCATCGTGTAGCATTAATGAGTGCGTGACCTCAAGCAGCAGCTGTTAGGGCACGGGTCACAAACCCTGACTCTGTGGCAAAAGAAACAGCAAGAATTGATTAACTTTGGGGATGTTTTTGCTCTTCTCTTGTGCTGGCTAATGTTGACATTTATGAGCCCAAATATTATGACTGCTTGGTAATGAATTGAATAATGTTCATTGCCTCATATTAACAATGCATGACAGTGTCTGGGACACATTAAATCCTAAGCGAACAGTTTTTTCTCATAGTCATAGTAGATGAGGGAAAAATGGATAGGTGGAAATAACTTTGACTGGAGCCAAATCTTTGTTTCCAGACAACTAGGTTGGAGCAAGGCTTGTAAGATGGCCCCTGATCAGCAGTAGTGCATTCCTACTAACAGTGGTCTGAGTATCTACAAACCATTAACCACTGACTGATAAATGGAAGAAGTGTTGGGACAAGTCTGCAGTGTTTCCAGTTTGCTGGACTTTAAAAGTCTGTTGCTGATGTCTTCATGCCAGATTACAAAGGGCACCTTCAGAGGTCTTGTCTTCACGCTTCAGCTGGAAGGAGCTGGGTCTATGTTGGCAGCACATAAAGGGCTAACAGCATTAGACATATGCACAGCATAAGCTGTCATAATGTTTTTGGTTTTTATATTATGGTAAGAAATTCCACTGCACAAACTAATACCCATGCAGCAGTATCATAAGAGTGCTTTCATTTATGTTCTATAACACATTGTTTTGTTAATTTATCTCTGCGTCTTCTCAAATACTGAAACTTATTTCTTTTGAGGCAAGTCAACCAATTTTACAAGAATTGCTTATTCATTCTAAGTTGATTTTATTTATTTAGCACCAATTCACAACAAAAGTCACCTCAGGGAGCTGTATATACTGTAATGTGAAGACCCTAAAATATGAGAGAGAAAACCCCAACAATCAGACAATCCCTTATGATCTAGCATTTGGTGATGGTGGGAAGGAAGAATTCTTCTGACAGGAACCGACCTCTGCCAGAACCAGGCTTAGGGTGGGGAAGCCATCTGTTTTGATCAGTTGGGGGTGAGGGGAATGAGAAAAGAAGGAGAGTCTAGAGAGACAAGGACATCACAGAGTGTGGGAGGGAGAAGACAAAATTTAATGGGAAGCAGTAGTGACATATAAATGCATGGTGTTATATGTATTTACCAATGAGCCACAACACTAAAACCACCAGCACAATGTTGTGTAGGGCTCCCTCTTACCGCCAAACAGCTCTGACCCTTCTGGGAATGGACATAGGACCTCTGGGGGTGTCTTGTGGTGTTTGACTCCACAACATCGAGTTGGATCTTTTTAGTCATCTGGGTTGCATGGTTAGGCCTTTGTGGATCAAGCTTGTTTCACTACATTTACACAGATGGTCACTCTGATTGTGATCTGGTGAGTTCTTGTGTTGTGACAGGATGTATTATCACCTAGGGAGACCTACTACTATTTGGGTGGGGGTGGGGTTAGTTTGTAACCATGCTTGTTGGGTGGTATGTGTTAAAGTAATGTCCTCATGAATGATTCCCTACAGAGTATTAGAATGTGGCAAGACGATGAATGTCACCTCACCTGTTAGCACTCTCAATGTGGCTGGTGGATGTGTTTCTTAGAGTACATTTCAGCACATGCAAAACACAGAAAGCGCCACCATGTAAACCAAGCCAGCTGCCTACTGTTGCTGCCCAGACAGTGTAAGGGCTGCCAGTGTGAGTCAGACAGCCTCCTTCCAGTCCTCCCAGTCAGCCGGTCAGTCAGTGGTCAAAGAGGTGACACTGACAGCAGGTGCCAGGGTCCCCACCCTGCCCAGCTGACACAGAGACATATGGTTTCTCTCCATTTCTGGCTCTGACTCTGACTGCCTTTTTCCGGACAAACTATGATCTCATTTGCACCTGATAGAAAAAAGTGTATTTGAATAAGGAT
Organism: Etroplus canarensis; assembly: GCA_015106775.1. Classification (NCBI taxonomy): domain Eukaryota; kingdom Metazoa; phylum Chordata; class Actinopteri; order Cichliformes; family Cichlidae; genus Etroplus; species Etroplus canarensis. Next base: position 6,454 of record VUQH01055974.1, on the reverse strand, counting down.
GCATCAGTGCAAGATGTTCTGCTACATTCATATGCAGGCTATGTAAGTGTCATCAACAAACTAGTGGTCCTAAAACTTTCCAATACACTTGGTAGTGGAAACATAGTTAATCATAAAGCACAGGATCATGTGGATATAGCATCTGTTGTATTTTCTGTGGTGCTATGGTTTCTGTGAAACCACAGCTTTCATTAAAAAGGTCCCTAAATAGATGTCATTGCCTTTTATTGAAAAACTTGTTTATTCTCTGCAAAAAAAATCAGGTATTTTATCACATAAAACAATATTAGAACATACATTTGGACCCATAATCAAAGCAACGGCTACAAAATTACATTTTCTTCTTTGCTGTGTCGTAGTCATGTGTCCTCTACGCCCACTCCTCCCTGTTCAGTCCCACGCTGTCTTTCAGTGTCATTTCTAGTGTGCTGAGCATTATAGTCATTGTATCACTGGCTGCATAAAAGCCACTGCTTCATTACACACTTTTTCCTGTTTTGTTTTGTTTTTTTATTGCCTTGGACAGCCTTGTTGTCTGTCGATGTTACTGCACCTCCCCACATCACCCCATAAACCCGCACCCCCCTCCCACCTCCTCTGCAGGCCGCCCACATTTTAATTTCTTGGCCTAATGAAGCGGGAGCTCTCTCCGCCAAGTTGAATCAATGGGAGTCTGCAAGCATGCCGGGGCTTTTTCACTTTAGTCATCAGCAAAGCCAGGAGAGCAAATTTACGTCTGGGTCTGTGTTTGTGCCTTTCCCTGTTCTTATTTGTTTCTGCATACATGCACATTTTGTATGTGAATGTGTGTGTATGCATGCACAACACCAAAATTAAACTGTCTGTACATGGTGTTTTCCCTCTTTTGGATAAAAAGCCATTCATATGCAATATCCTTGCCCTCACTACCATTAAAGGTATCAGATTACCACACACACACACAAGTCCCATCATTGCTTTCATCTCCATTCACTAGATTGTTTTGGATCTCTGCTTTAACACACACACACACACACACACACACACACACACACACACACACAAACTCAAACTCACACTCAATTTAATGTTAATATGTTGACATTTGAACCAGTGAATATAAGCTTCAGGTTATTTAGACTTAGGCGCTCTCTGTTTAACTGGGAGACCATCAAGCCACTGATTAATCTGTAAAGACACACACTTGACATTATTCAAATACTCTGCTATATTTAGTGATTAAATGTCAAATCTTCCACAGCCACAAGGAAGGAGTAACTGCTTCATGATTTATTTAAAACGCCGCTCTGTCAGGTTGGCTATTCATTCCGGCTTCTGAAATAAAAATTATTTAAGTAGACTAGGAAACTAATATACTCGCTGACCTTCACATGATTTCTCTGAGATTCCCTGTGCAGTACTGTTGTAGAATAAAATAAAACACTGAAATGTTGCCTCATCTTACTGATGCCCTAAATTACTGTTTTCCCCTCTTTTCACTTGGAAAAGAGTTAACTTATGACTTCCACTTTTGCTGTTGTGTTTTATGATTTCATTTGCTAATTTACCATAGTTAAGTCTTTCATCATCTCCTTTTGTTCTGCCATATGTTCACACAATATGATCATCACATATCAGTGTCATTAGGTAATGTTTGAGAGACTCAAATTAGCCTTCTGTTTAGGAAACACTAATAGGAGACAATAATAAGACATTGCTTAAGTTTAGTTAAATAAGTTTGATTTGACTCAGTTAAATTAATTACCACTATGACAGTCTTAATGTTGGACTCGTGTTTGAACCAGCATCTGTTTATCTGATGTTCACATGCATGTATGTACACAAGTGAATGAGAATGTCCATTAATTTTTGTCTTATTTTTTATCAGTTGTTTGTGAGGCTTTATTTTGCGTCATTTCATTTTCTTTTTTCCATAAACAGCATCTCTTCTCTCAGGCTATCTTTAGGAGATGGATACTTACTGAGAGGCTATAGGTGCAATCTCAAGTTCCATCAGCAATAATCACATCATCATCAAGCTTACGTATTAATCACTTTAACCTGATGCACAATACAGGGCTAAATTTTCTGCAGCCTTGTCTAGAGGCTGTTTGTATTCTCCATGCTTTTCCTCATACCTCCTCTAATCAGTATTAGAAAGGAGCAACAGACAGTACAATGATTGCCTCAGGGCTAATACCAGCACAGTGGTCTGCTGATAAGGCTGTCGGCCAGAAAAGGCCTCACTCCGTCCTGCGAGAGAATGTCATAGCAGAACTGAGCACCAACCAAAGGACTCCAGAGGAAAGAATTCACCTGTGAATGATATTTTCCTTGCAGACCTCAGGGCAAAGTTTGAAGATGTAGCTGCCATTTGAAAACCTAGTAACCTGATCAGCATAAATAGCTTTTTCGCATTCCCTCCTCTCCCATCCTCTTTTTTTTTTTCTTTGCACCCTCTGTCTTATTGGTGAATTTCCTAAGTAACAAGCTGTAAATAACCAAAATTAACATGTTTGCCATATTTGCCTCTGTGGATGTGTCCAAATGTGAGTGATTGTGTGGGACAGTGTTCCATTATGTCCATCCATGTCTAGCATTGTGTTTACTGGCCACAAATGGGCTGGCAGCAGCCTCTGTGGGTCTCGCTCTCTGTTCATTTCTCTCTGCCAGCCAGTGCACAGCTGCCATCTTCAGCATTTCCATCCACTCTGGATGGCAGTAATCATGGCCAAGCTTTACGCCCATATGGCAGGCAGTCAGCCTCTTAAACTGGATGGCAACATCACTCAACAGTCATTTAATGATAGCTTGCTTGGGCACCATTGCATTAAAGCTCCAAGTTCGGTCTTATCCTCTGAAAACGATGAAACTTGGGTCTTGGTTTTTCACTCCCCTGCTTTTATTGTGCATTCTAAATGTAGGGGAGTATACGTACTATCACCATCAACAGACTCCTTCTACCTATATCAAGTCAGCTTATATTTCTACATGTCCAAAGGATTTTAACTGCACTTGAACTGCAGTTGAACTAAATTAGAACATTAATGATATTAAAAACCACTAGCCTCACATTGAAGTAGCTACAAAATGTTGTGCCTGGTAAAAGCTGAAGGGGTTAAATATGTCTTGTTAGCTTGCAAATAAAAACAAAATGTATTTAATTCTCTAGAAACATTAGTTGGGCAAAACAGCCAATTTTTAGAAAATGTATCTCTAATTGTATAGATACACCATTTTGTGCTACTTAATTACATGATTAGTGCAGTTTGTTTCTGTGCATTTACTGACAGAGTCAAACCGAAAGTGATTAGGCAAAAGGAATAAGACAAGCTATGCTGTTTCACCAAAAGATAAATGTGAATCGAAAAGACATGTTTTAGTCATGTTTCTCACTGCTGCCGTAGTATTTCAGTTGTTGTTTTGAAGCTAGTAAAAGCGTTACTACTACAAATCTCCACTTTCTTTGTTATTAAAAACTAAGAGTAAAAAAAAAAACATATTTCAGCCCCCCCCCAAGCAATTTGTTGATGCCCATTTTACATATAGTCACTGATGCATCACATCATTAATGTGACCTAAACTCACTACCCTGCCTACAAATGGGCCAGATTTTGTTACCACTACATGATATATTGTGCACAGCTGGATTGGAGGAGACCTATATGACGATTTGCATGATGAATTTCAGACTAATTGGAAATAGGCTATGGTTGTCTTTTTCAGTAGCACTGATTGTACTAACAGCTACACTATTAGTGGCAGTTCTGTTGAGCGTCTCCCTGGTGTCTTTCCCCTGCACCTGCTCTATGTTTAACATTCATGAATAGTTTAAACCTCCAGCATCTGGCCTTATGCCATTCTAGAATTCACACATGTATTTGATATATACTGCATATTTATATCGTGCCTGGATAAATATCTCATTTTCGAGAGGGTCCAAGCAAACATTTATACAGTAGATGGCTATGAAAATCTACATTTAGTGTACAAACCCCATTTCCAGTACTGTTATAGCTCATGCAGAATGTGGTCTGGTATTGTCCTGCTGAAATAAGCATGGACGTCCCAAGAAGATATGCTGTCTTGATGGTAGTTTATGCCTCTCTAAAATCTAAAAATCCCCCTGGGATTGATAAGTGATTCTGATTCTGAAAATCCTAATGTACACCTCAGTCAGTGGTACCTTCTCAGCCATGCCGTGGGCACTGATAGACCCCTGTACTTCACAGATGTTACTCATTTTGAAATTAATTTGGTGAACCATGACCCAGCCTTGCTTGCAAATATTAAGCCTTTGATGGATGCTACTTTATACCCAATCATTACAGCACATCTGCTACCGATAAGCCTGTTCAGTGTATACCAAACAAGTGTTACATAAATATCTTGTGCACTTTTCAAGCTTATTTTAACTATGTCCCAGCTTTTGTTAGCAGCCATACAATTCTAAATTTGTGTATACTTAGATAATAAAATTAAGTTGGTCAGTGAAAAGATGGAAAATCTTTTCTTTGTACTTTTGTCAGTTAAATGAAGATTCACCTGAATTGACACTGGGGTTTTTTTGCATTTTGGAAGATATCTTAAATTTTCAAGGGGTGGCTGTGGCTCAGGAGGTAGAGCGAGTCGTCTTCCAGCAGGAAGATTGGCGGTTCAATCCCTGACCTCTCCAGTCTACATGCTGAAGTGTCCTTTGGCAAGACACTGAACCCCAAATTGCTTCCGATGCATCACTGGAGTGTGAATGTGTGTGTGATAGTTAAATACGCCCAAAGACATAGAATAAATGTGTATAAATGTGTGTGTGAATAGGTGAATGAGGCTTGTAGTAAAAAACGGTTTGAGTGCTCAGTTAGATTAGAAAGGAGCTATATAAGCACCCGTCCATTTATCATTTTCTGGAATGGGGTTTGCAATTTTGTGCTTTAAAAAATCCTTAGAAATCCATAGAACTCCAGCAACTAAAACTAAAACGTTGGTTGTTTGGTTGGTGTGGCTTCCTATTCATGTGACTCTTGACATTCTGTTTATTAGAATATGAATTTGCGGTGTTAGTGGTCTCTCCCCCTTTCTTTTTGTAACTCTTTACTCTTTTGTTTTAGGTAGTTCACAGGAGTCCACTGTAATTTCATTAATCAAATAAGAGAGTGATGTATGCTCATTATTGGTTAGAATTATTGGTTAATTGTTGAGGGACATTTGGTCAATTACATTTAGTCTTTCTTCTGCAAGATTAAAAGCTAATTCTTCTGTAGCAGGCACCAGTTTTTGGTGGTGTTTTAGGAAGACATTAATACGAAACCATGTCATGTTAAACAATGTTCAGACTGTGGCTATCACGTTGGGGAGAATGAGGTAGCTACTACTAGGGCAGGGGGCCTACTTTCATCACTGTGTCTTAGGCATAAAGAGAGTGGCTTTAAAACAACAGTGAAAGCTGTGAGCACATACGTGACACCTGATTCTATAACCCATCTTAATCGTTATTGGCTAAAATGATTGCGGTATTTTTTGCGTCATTCTCAATCATAGTTTGATATTTTCTTTCTCTTTCCAATGTGTTCTGCTTAGAGATAGTATTTTGCACTGCGAAACTGAAAATTTACCAGTCTCAGCAAGTAAAGGAAGTTGTTTTATATCCCTGCTAAATGCTTTATCTCAAACATTTGACAAGTATTTTTGCTGTCTCCAGGAAGTACAGCAGACTTGAAAGACGGATTTGTTCTTTGGTGGTCATTTTTCTTTCTTTAGTGTTGAAAGTTTCAAAGAAACTCATTTTGATGCATTTTTTGTTGTGAAAGTGCTCCTAAAACTAGCTGCTGTTAGACCATCAGAATTGAGTATTACTAGAGTGCTCTAAATGCACTAAAAGAAATAAATCACTATTAATGTCAGTCGCCTGAACCATTGCTCTTAGGCCACTGATTTGGATGAGATAAAAGCATTTGAAAATAGGCAATCATTTGTTATTAGCTTGAAATTGCTCTTCTTTTAAGCCTGCTGTCAAAATTCCATTATGTTGGCATATGTACTATACTTATGTGTAGGTGTATACACTCTATGGACGAAGCAAACTGTAACTTGTGATGCAATCAAAGTGCAAATGATTTTTGATCACCAAAATGACAGATAAAAGTTTCTGTTAATAAGATTTTGGTTTTTATCTTTGCCTTATATTTGGTGTCACCTACAGGTCTGCCTGACCAGCTCACTTGTACTCATAACACGCTAAAAGAATCAGATCAAATTAAATATTTTTTAATTTAACAAGGAGTTGATTCAAAGTCATATAAGGGCAATTTAATGCAGGAATTTATTATAATTTTATCATTAGCTCAAAGTATGTAAATTGTATTACTTTAACTCAGATATCAAAATGTTTAATATTCTTTTTTTTTTGCCAATATGTTTATTGTCTTTTTCAAAATGTTTTCACAAACACATAACATATATACATACATACATAAATACA